>CAJJDN010000286.1:2954-27288 GCA_905182985.1 Paramecium sonneborni | reverse complement strand
CTGTATTTCTTAATCTTGATAGAAATAATTTAATACTAAATGTAAATAAAATCTGAGTATAAAAAAAATTAGAAATCAAATAATTATATTTTGTAAATATAATAATCATTGATGCTTTATTATTCACTCATCACTATTTCTTATAGATGAAGCTATTGTACTCTTCTAAATGCTTCTTCTACCAATGAGACACAAAATTTTGTTATCTTTTATACTTGGAGAGACATAAGTGACATTTTATAAGATCTTAACAGTTCACCACTTTTTACACACGAAACCTAAAATTTTCTAAATTTTTTTAAGGAAGTGCGTGTAAAAGTTAACTTTTTGTGATTTCGTTCTTTTTATCACTTTATTCAAGTATTTCTTATATGCTATCTTCTTGATTTAACTTTTTTTTTTTTTATTTGTGTCTATTCCAGCGACTATATTAATCAATTATGAAAAAATTAAGTTTAAAGTTTGTTATTTAATCTTTGATCAAGTTAGCAAAATTTATATGGCTTTTTGACATTTATTAATTTTTGTTCACTTTATTATTCGTCATCAGGCCCATTTAATATTTTTTTTAATTGACTTCAATTTAATTGGTCAATCAATTATTCTAATAAGATTTTTTTTATTTATCTTGAAGTTTCTACTTTACTTATTAGTTATCTTATAAATATGGCTATTTTCTAGTTATTATTTTTAATATTCATGAAAAATGTTTATAATATATCCTATTTTTATTAAATTTATCCTTCTCCTTCATTTTTACTTTAGATTAAAATAATAACCTTCTATATTATTGATTTTAAATTAATCCTTATTATCTTTTTCTTTGAATTAATCTTTATTCTCTTTTTCTATCAAATAATCTTTATTCCCTTGTTCTTCATTTTAGTTTTATAAAATTTCGACATAAGTATATTTTTTAATATTTTACTCTCCTTGAATAAGTATCTTCAATATCCTCGTAATATGTAAGTTTAGTTCTTCTACTAATTCTTCAAAAGGGATTTAATTCATAAAAAATAAAAATAAAACAATTCCATTGATTAATTTTTTTATATAATATTGCTTGTTTAATTTTAGATAATCATTATATTAATTATGTTTTAAAAAATGACACATTCTCTCTCTAACATCATATTTATCTCTAAGCAATACATAAGTCAGGATTTGAAACTATTTATTTTACTTTTATAGTAATCTCACCACTATTGCATCTTACTTTTCTCCAGACCCACAATACAACAATTTTGTAATACACTTTATTAACGTTCATAAATATTCCGCTTCTCGATTTGATGAATGTAGACATTATGTAGATATTCATTTCTTGAGTTTCAATTCCTATGGCTACGAATAGCTTTAGAAGTGCAAACTTTCTAAGATTACTTGTTAGTGGACGAAGAAATTTTACTTTTTCATTGTAATGCAGATCTAGATGATCAAGTAGTATCCATTGCTTTTTAAAAATTTGCTTGATTTTACTTCTTAAAGTGTAATCTCAATATAAGAATCAAAATTTAATTCTAAACAATAATCAATACAAATCATTAAATAGCTAAGCTTTAATAATCAACAAAAGATGAAAAATTCTGTTTGAAAAAATGAAGCAAATTAATATATTAAACGATATATGTATAAATTTTGTTATAATAAGAGAAACTTATTTATTTGTTAGAAGGAAGGAGATAATAATCAATTGTTTAATTGTTATTTTAATATTTAAGTTAGCCTTCATAATCTGTTGATGCGATTTCTCTATTTATAAAAATAACCAAATATTGAATAAGGTATAATTAAATACCAGAATAATTTGTATTTGAAGCTATTTATAAGCAAAAACGATGAGAATAAAATTAAATTATAATATTTACCTAGCTTAAGTTAAAGAACAAAATGTATGGAAAATTTTGATCAAACTCCTTTTTTACCTGTTGAAGAAGATAGAATATTTAAGACTTAAGCTGAAAAACAATAAAATTATTGTTAAAGGAATATTATCAAAATGAGCAATTGCTATCTGATATCTTTATCTGAATGTGAATGTATTCAAGGAAGTATTGAAAGTTTGGGTAAAAATATAGCAAAGTCATTCTAAGAAGAACACTAAGAAATAATAAATATTTTAATATCAACAAAAATAGTGAAACCCACAAAATTGTCAAAAAGATTAGATTAAATTGTAAAAGGAATGAAAAAAATATAAATGCAGAAATGACTGATTTATTATATTGGGTAAGATAATTAAAATAGTTATTTTAAGAAATTGAGTTCAACCTAATAACAATAAACTTTTCTTATTAAATAATTAGATTATTTAAAATCTAAAGTTTAATACTTTTTAGTTGTATATACATAAGAAGAAAATAAACAATCAATTGAAGGTATACCATAAAAGAAATTCGATAATATTAACTAGGANTGAATGTAGACATTATGTAGATATTCATTTCTTGAGTTTCAATTCCTATGGCTACGAATAGCTTTAGAAGTGCAAACTTTCTAAGATTACTTGTTAGTGGACGAAGAAATTTTACTTTTTCATTGTAATGCAGATCTAGATGATCAAGTAGTATCCATTGCTTTTTAAAAATTTGCTTGATTTTACTTCTTAAAGTGTAATCTCAATATAAGAATCAAAATTTAATTCTAAACAATAATCAATACAAATCATTAAATAGCTAAGCTTTAATAATCAACAAAAGATGAAAAATTCTGTTTGAAAAAATGAAGCAAATTAATATATTAAACGATATATGTATAAATTTTGTTATAATAAGAGAAACTTATTTATTTGTTAGAAGGAAGGAGATAATAATCAATTGTTTAATTGTTATTTTAATATTTAAGTTAGCCTTCATAATCTGTTGATGCGATTTCTCTATTTATAAAAATAACCAAATATTGAATAAGGTATAATTAAATACCAGAATAATTTGTATTTGAAGCTATTTATAAGCAAAAACGATGAGAATAAAATTAAATTATAATATTTACCTAGCTTAAGTTAAAGAACAAAATGTATGGAAAATTTTGATCAAACTCCTTTTTTACCTGTTGAAGAAGATAGAATATTTAAGACTTAAGCTGAAAAACAATAAAATTATTGTTAAAGGAATATTATCAAAATGAGCAATTGCTATCTGATATCTTTATCTGAATGTGAATGTATTCAAGGAAGTATTGAAAGTTTGGGTAAAAATATAGCAAAGTCATTCTAAGAAGAACACTAAGAAATAATAAATATTTTAATATCAACAAAAATAGTGAAACCCACAAAATTGTCAAAAAGATTAGATTAAATTGTAAAAGGAATGAAAAAAATATAAATGCAGAAATGACTGATTTATTATATTGGGTAAGATAATTAAAATAGTTATTTTAAGAAATTGAGTTCAACCTAATAACAATAAACTTTTCTTATTAAATAATTAGATTATTTAAAATCTAAAGTTTAATACTTTTTAGTTGTATATACATAAGAAGAAAATAAACAATCAATTGAAGGTATACCATAAAAGAAATTCGATAATATTAACTAGGATCAAATGAATAGAATTTTAAAATTTTGGGCAGGATAAGATGAAGATATAATAAAAGAGCATATTAAGAAAATATTGATGATGTGTAAGCTACTATAGGCATGACTCAAAAGAGGATGAACAGTGGTATTCTTTGGAGAATAAGCATCAAAATAAGCATAGAAAAGTGCTTTGAAAGAAGTAAACATTTACAATAGAATGAAATGATAGTAAAGAGATATATGAATAAAGATGATATTTATCTGCATGCTACTATTTATGAATCAGCCTCAACAATAATAAAGAATCCTAAGGAAGTGCTTAATCCTGAATCAACTATTATGAAAGCAGCTGCTGCTACAATTTGCAGATCTAAATCTTGGGATGCTAAAATTGTTGTTTCTGGGTGGTGGGTACATGTATCTTAAGTTAATAAAGGCGTACCTTTAGGTATGAATTTATCATCTGGGTCTTTTTTGATTTATGGAAAAAAGAATTTTATTTATCCTCCTATATTAGAAATGGGTTGTACTATTTTATATCAAATGTATTAAGAAAGAATTGAAAGACATGAAGAAGAAAGAAAGAATAAATTAAGAGAAGAATAATCTTAAGTTGAAGATTCTGAATAAAATGAATCAAAAATGATAATAAAGATGAATTACTTGATCTTTCAAAAAATGACTATGAATAAGGTGATAAAGAATATACTATTTTTGAAGTCAATCCTAATGCTAAAATTATATAATAAAGAAATGATAAAAAATAAAAAGAATCCTAATAAAATTAATAAACTTAATAATCATATCTAAATATTTATAATAATAATAATCTAAATAGTTATTATATAAATTATTATAATAATAATAATAACGAAATTAATAACAATAACTAAAAAAAAAATATAAAAGGTTCTGCAAAATGATCGTTCTGATGAAAATAAAAAGAATTTAAAAAATTCTTAAACTTAACAATCAAAGCAAAAATAATATAATGAAAAAGTTAAAGAAAAATATGCCAATTAATCTGATGAAGAAAGAAAGTTAAGATAAAAGCTTATGGGAGCAACATATATGAAAAAAGAAGTCAAACCAGATAAAAAAGAAGAAAGATTAGAAGAAAAATGAATCTATTAAATAAAACCAAGGATAAGATTAAACTGAAATAATAATCAAAATAACCTTAATATAAGGTTAAACAATATTATAAGCGATAAGAATATAAATAAGAATCTATTTAAATAGTAGGGAATAGAAGTTACAAAACCAGAAAATAATTCCAGTAAATAACTTCAATAAATTACTGATTAGAAAGATGAGTTATAATCATAATAATAATAAGATTTTATTTTATAATTTAATAATTATTCATCTAATTAAGTTTCAACCATTCAGATATATTAGTGAGATGTCCTAAAAAGAGAAATTTTTTTTCTTTAAGAATCCAAGGCATAGTAGGATTGAGAGCATTTGCCTTTTTATATAAATCAGTTAATTTTGTCATGGTTTCATTAACAGCTTAAGGTCTACCTTAGCTTCATCTTATCTAACTTAAATAGGCTTTAATCTAATTTATACAAAAAAATAATTAGGAATTACACAATTAAGTAAACTTAATTTTAGTATTGAATTTATCGAAATCAGCTGCCCAAAAGATATTTAGTATGCTCTTCAACAGTTTTTAAGATTTCAGTTCTTTCAATTTCATTTGATGCCTTTTAGAAATATTTACATCTATAAATTCTCAGACTGTATAAATAAGTGGTTCTAACTTATTTTTAATTTCACTTAATTTTCTACTATTTTCTTCTGCTGTTTCTAATTATTAAATATTTTTTTTTTAATCTTCAATTTCTTATTAATTCAAACCTAATATAACATGATGCGTAATAGTATAATTAATTAGGAAGGTATTTTTAATTTGTTATTTAAAAAATTTTTGTTCTTCATCTTTTAAGTAGTTTCAGCTTATAAAACTTATTCTTCATATATATCACCTTTCTTCAGTTCAAGTTTTGCTTATGAGGCAATATTAGTTAATGTAATATTAGGTTTAACTTCATGAGTTAATTTCTTCAACTTTCATTTCAGCACTTTCTTGTTTAATAAATCCAGATGAAATTGGAATGAATGTAAGAGAAATTCTGGTTTATTGAAATTAAGTCCTGTAGCATTTGTAATATAATTTTTTTAAGAAATATGAAATTAGTTGAGATTTCTATTCATCTTTTTAACAAAATATCCAATTTAAAATGTTTATCATATGAGAATTCCATTTGACTAGTACTTTCAAATTTCTATTTGTATTCAAATAATAAGAATTCTTTATGACAATCATCTTCATTAACTTCATTTACCTCAATTGAACTTTTGAAGCCACAACCATGTGTCAATAAAATTGTTCTAACTATGAATAAATGAATTAGATTAGCAGAAGCATGAAAAACAGCACCAAAAGCCATAAATTCATCTCCATATAAATGTGTTTCCAATACTACCAAAATAATTTGCTAACTTTTTGGAACTCCAATACCTCCACCTAATAATTCTTAAATATTAATATCTCTTTTGTTTTATTGCATTTTTATAATTATTTTATTGGATCAATTAATTTTTTGAGATATTTTCAAATAATATTTCAAATTTTGATCTATAAATTGATGTATTGATAAAAAAAAAAGTATTTCGTCTTTATATTAATTTTTAATAGGATCAAAATTTTTCAAATTTATATTTTAATTTAAAAATAAAGCTATATGTATAATTATTTTTTTCCTGGTTTTGGGCTTACTTAAATCATTTCAGCTAAAAAAATAATATTTCTAATTTCTTATTGAGCATAACTCTCAATTCATCATCATACATAATATCATCAAGTGTTCTAATTTAATTATCTAATATTATTCTAATTACTTTTTTTAAACATTAAACTCTTTGCTTTTAAAGGATCAGATGCATTCTTGAATAAATCTATAAAATTATCAAAACCTTTCACTGCTTCTTTTAAATCATCCAACTTCATTCAAATTTTAACAATTCAATAATACTTCTTAAGAAGTGGGCATCAATTATGTATTCATATTCCTTTCATCATACTTCTGATTCGCAAAACATATCAAAATCTTCTAAAAACATCTTCTTAAGTGATGTTCTTATATATTCTGGTTTAATTTCTCTAAATAAATTCTAAATATCATTCAATGTCCTATTTTCATGCAAATTTTCTATAGATTCCTAATATATTTCAATATAAATTGTAATCTTTAATCCTTCTATTACATTTACTATATTATTAATCATATAATGGCATCTATTCTACTAATCAAATATATTACCTTAAATGAAAAAAATACTTTGTAAATGTTCCTGTATAATGCTTCTATATATTCAAATTCATCACACAATTTCTTCTTTAATCCTTATCTCAATATTGAAATTGAATTTAAGGATATTCTGCTTATAAATAATTCTTTATTCCATATTTATAAATAATTGATAGTTTGTTTCCTCTTAAGTTATTTTAATTCAGGAATTGAAGTTCAATACTTCATTTATTGATATTAACCTCCAGTCAAAAAACTAGCCCTTAGAACTCTTCGCATTACTCCTACTAACAATCTATCTTTCAAATAAATGAAAAGCATTTTCTTACAATTCATCTAATTCTTATAACTTCCTTAAGGATTTAGATTATTTAATTTGGCAATCACTCTTTAAATTCACCTATTTTAAGCCAACTTTATTTCACCAATTTATGTTAAAATGCAACTTCAGCTCTTGAAATATTTTTTAAATTTGTTCATCTACATCTCCTTAAAGTATATTTTCATTCGTATATCTACATTATAATCTTCTTAAATAGATAGTTGTTTTATATTAATTACATTATAGAGTTTAAGATTCATTTAATTTTCTCCATCTTTATTATTAAGTCTTTTGATACTCATTATTTACAACAATTAATATAATTATAAATTCATAATTATTTTAATTAAAAGTAATTCTATATTTCCTTAATTTTATTTCCAACCATCATTCATTATTCTGATGAGAATAAATTCTCAACAACTCTTCAACCTAAACCCATTATGTTTATGATTCATTATTTTCAACAATTTCTTGATAATAAATTTCCATTTATTACATTCAAAAAATTTCTTCTTAAAAAACTTTTCAACACCTTATTAATTTTCTCTTTTATAAATTGAATTGGTTCTCCTTACTAACCACTTATTCTAATTTTCCCTCTTATTTAATTATACATCTAAAAATGTATACTAATTATCTATTATTTCTTTGATAAAATAACATTTTCATCTTCACCTTCATCTGTTTCCTTAACATTTTCCAACTTAGCATTAGTATTATAAGTTGTACTAACTAACTTTCTTTCCATTTATTATGTTTCAAAATTCAACACAAATATTTCTTCTTTATATAGTTTATAGACTCATTCTAAGCTATGATTTTCACCATTGTACCATCAGCTAAACTATTTTCAACAATATTTCTTTAAGAAACAATATCCTCTTATTTTTAATTTCCTAAATTATTTCCTTCATTTAATTAAGAATCCTTTTAAATTAATGTCCTTCTTATAATTTTTTCTCCATCATTCCTTCCTGATTCTTTATTATCTTTTCTTCAATAAATTTTATAGGCTCTCTTCATGATATTTTTTTTCTAATTATCTATTATATTCTTTTTCGTTAAATTTAGTGGGTTCATTCTTAAATAATTACTTTTCAAAAGTTCTATTATTTTATTCAAAATTCCTTCCTTCTTGTCATTTTATCATTCTTACCGTAATAATTTCTTCTTCGATAAATAAGTCTGTTATTGTTTTATATTTTTTAATTTAATTAATGTTTTTTATAATTAATTATTTTAATTTCTTTCCTTTAATATCCTTATAAAATTTTGCTTTAAGAAAATATTTATATACCAATATCAAGATTGATACTTTAGACCTTTAGGATCAGGCACATTATCATATTTAACATAAAGGACAATAAATTATAGAGCCTAATCGTTTAAGCTTTGATTCACATGATTCTTGAGTTTTAGCACATAAATCTTCACACTATTGATCTCTACATTTACCATTTCATGCACAATATCCTGTCTAAATTATTTAATTTTTTAATAATTTTAACGATTGAGATTTTATTATGTATTATACTTTCTACTTGTAATCGAAACATTCTGTTAAATCAATGCATCCATTTAAAGTATTTTTAAAATCCTTATGAGGTTAAATAAGGTGGATCACAACATTGTGCTAACAAAGGATATTTATATTAAGGTCAGCGTTGATTTTGTACATGATTGATTTATTTTAGAAATATTTACATTCAAAATCTGTTGAGAATGAGAGATCTTCACATTCATCTAATCTACAATAATGTATGTTTGAATAATATAAATATTAATGTTATTCACATAGTGTAAGTGGTAATTCTATATTCCAATAACATAACTAGTTTGTCAATGTTTTTCCACTCAATATTCTGCTTATTTAAATATGCAAAAAAATCTTAGTTTCAACTATTGTACATCTATATAATTTTAACCAATACTATAATTGCTATATGTTACTGTTGGAGGCAGTTTAACAAGAACGATTCACACAAATATCCCATTCCATCCACATATAATAAGTATTGTACACATTCTATTCACCTACTATGTAGCAGTTACTATGAGCAAATGTTTAACTAGTTGTTAAAATTAAATAGGAGTGGTTGAATATACAGAATATTGTTAGCACCTCCTTTTGATTTTCAGTTGCTTTTTTAGTAGGGTAATTAGCTAGGTTAGATCCAGGATTTGCAGCATTGCAATTATAATAATTAATCTGATTGGCTGTTCAAATAAAATTATTATAAGCCCTGTCATTGCTTTATTTAGATTCCTAATTCATAAATAACTATTTGTAAAGTTAAGACAGTGATTATGCAGCTGATGAACAATTTGAAAAATTATTTTTAATTATAGAAGTAGGTTTACTTAATTTAAAACACTCAACCATGAATCTCAATTAGCCTAAACTCATGTACTAATTCCAGTAGTATTAAGACATAACTTATTAATACATGTACTAATAGTTGAATCTTCAATGCATTTTTGTTAGCCAAACTAACTAATATGCATGAGTTTAAACAACCACATTGGTCTCATAAAATTAAAACATGTTTTTACTTGACAGTATATAACAGAAGAATTAATACTACAATCAAATTTAAACAATTTGCATGAGGGAATTATTTGTTAAAAGTTATTTCTTAAAATGCTGTTCCTGCTATTCACAATGCATTTATTGAATAATTACTGCATGATAGCATGTTTGATTAATTATTAAAGAAGCTATCAAAAATATCTGTTCTCATGAAAAGATTAGTTAAAGAAAGATAGGAAAAGAGAATTAAGAACTATTTTGAAAATAAATTCTGCTTTGAATTATAATATTTGTAATTATTTTAGATGAGCAATAATTAATATATTATTTTAATTGAAAATTACTGATGAATTCCCAAAATCGAAACTTAAAGTAAGAGTGGAAGGGAATTTTTAATAGAAGAGGAAGATTTGCAAGATTAGAAATAATTATAAAAAGAGACAACAACCCTGAATTATTCAAACATGTTAAAATCAAAACTGAAGATAGATACACTCTCAAAATGTAGTGCTTTCAGTCTAATAATATCAAAGAATAATATCAAAGAATGATAATTAATTTAATTAGAAAAAATAATTGATTTTTTAAGTGAAAGGATAACGTAAACTTAAATGAGCAGCATTTTGATCAGATAAATTATAGAATATGATAGAAAGAAATAAAGAAAAAGAGGAACTTCAAGAATATTTAAATGCATAAGTTTTTAATTTATTTTGAAATTAATAACTTTTGTGGAGGAGGCTCCATCAATCATTTTTACTCCCTTAGACTTTAAGAGTAGTCTATCTATTGTTACCTCTAATTAAAATATATATATTATTTATATAGTAATATATATTTATAGAACAACAACAACATAGGCAACATATTAATATAATCAAATCTAATAACATAGGATTTCATAATACATGCTTTGGTTGAATCTATAATAACAATCCTATTATTAGTGGAAATCATAGAAAATTTCTTAACCAATTTAGAAATCAATTCATTAAAGATAGACCTCAAAAAAATTGATAATTATGCTGTTAAGGTTAGTAAAATTAAGATATACTATTATCTTCATTCAAAATATAACATTATTATTATTCATTTATCTTCAAAGTAGCCTTCTTTAGAATTTAAAATTTGGCCTCCCTCTGCTATTTAAAAATCATTTTTACTCTATCGATATTTGGCTTTAAGAATCTGTCTTGAATAATTATTCAATTCTTATACATAAAGGAAGCTATCCAAAAATCTTTCCATTATCCAATTATTTTTTTAATTCTTACTTATTGTTCTGATTCCATACTAAAAGTTCCTAATACAAATATTGCCAATTCATTTAAGTCAAATAATTATAAAGTTTGTTGAGATGATGACATATTAGTTGAATTTCTTTCAACATTAAGCCCTTATTTATTTGCATATTTTTAATTGTTTGTTTTAGTGATTATAATTTTATTCAATAATTTTCTTCACTCATTCTTTTGTTTTTGGTAAATTGTTTTAACATTCTTAGGTTAATCTTATCTATTATAATGGTTCTTTCAAAATTGATTTTTCCTCAATTAAACATTTTCTATTTCAAGAATTAGTTGATAACTTTATTAGTGAAAAAGAGTGTAAAATTTTTATTACTAGACTGGAGGAGGATATGATTCTTGAGATAGGAATATGGTATTGGCTCAAAAGAAGTACGTAGCTTTAATTCTTTTATGGGTTGTAAAATTTTGAAGCAATTTTTAATTTTTTTAATGATTTTTTTTCCCAAATTATTCAAGTATAATTTTTTAATAATTTATAGAGATAGATCAATTGTTTAAGTTATTCGAACCGTATCATTAAAATTATTCAACAATATTATTTATTAGCAATGCATAATTTTAGTTGAATATCTAATGTTTCTTACCTTATTGATCAACATTACAATGATGATTCTCAGAATTCTTATTTATGATTAAAACTATTGAGAAATAATTTATATAATGTATGTTTTATGAATTCAATCTTGTGAAATATTAAGGAGATAGAGAAAAATATTTAAAATAATTCACTTCGAATTATTTATATAAAAATTTATAAAAAATACAGTAATACTTTATATATTAATATTTAATAACTTTTAAATTATTATAACATGATAAGTACATATTTCTGTAGTTTAAATAGTCATACGTTTGGTGTTCAAGTAGCTGATGGGTATTCTATTAAATAATCTAAAGTTCTTATAATTGAGGCACAGCAAATAAGATAAGCTTATCTATCTAGAACTCCTATGAGCATTTTAAGAAGGTTTCGGGATATATTAATCAAAATTCCAATATAACCTTACTTTATTATTTTCTTTTTTAGTAATTTGGAAATAACCATAACAATTATTCAGTTCATAACATTAGCAACAAGATAAATAATTAGGATAATTGAAATAACTCATAATAAAGTAATAGATTATCTAAAACTTGGCCAAATCTGTATCATGCTCTTAATTATCTATGACTTCTTTATTCAAACTTAATACTCTATATTGTTATCAATTCATCATTTTAGCTTACTTTCTATAGAATAATTAACCATTTTTTGATACATTAAGCACACTCCAGTCAATAAAGGCTATCAATTAGATTTGTAATGAATCAAATACAAATAATTATAAAATTTTTGATATTTAGTTTAGAAGAACCACTAATGAGACAATAACATCTTTATTATTGTTTAATCCTAAATTGTATGTCCATCCTATTTCTATTTGTAAACAAAAGAATTATTTTGATTATATGCCAATATTATAATCAAATTATTACTAGTCCTGATATAAATTTATTTGCTTAGAAAATGTAAGTTAATAGAGTTTAAAATCTAATTTATCCAAAGTTGTAACATATCCAAAATTAATTGATATATTTTAAACTCTCTGATTAAGCTCACTAGAAACTTTTAATCATTGAACTCTTCATGAATAATCATCCAAAAATTAAGAAAATAATTTAAAATGAAACAATTTTCTATTTCATTAACATTCTTGTAATAGTATTCAATTATCAAATTTCTTTTCTCCATATTTCTTATTGTCCTTTATATATATTTACACCCATATACCATCTTTCATACCCTTAAAGTTGTATTTACGCTACAAGTGACTTATTTATACTCATAAAAAATGGATCTAGTTCTACCCATCTCCCAATCTTTTTTATAATCCTAGCCTTAATCATAAGATCCACCAACATTAACAAATTGCCCTACACTTAAGTAATATTTTTCATTTATTTATTCTAACCATTGCATTTCCACCACATATCCCATCTACTACCTTCTTACCCTTCATATTACCATCATAAGTGATTTATTTAAACAAATTAAACTCTTCATCTAATTCTATCCACCTCCCAATTTTTTTCTCGCCCTTATATGATCCACCACCACTAAATTACTATCCATTTGATTAAAACATACAACTGCATCTCAGGATTTATACTTTATGAACTTTATGTTGTACTCTAAATTAAAAAAATATTTTTTAATAAATATATTATTAAAATAATATAGTTAATCTTTGATAACTCTTAGATCCATATAAGGCTAGATAAGTATGAATGATTAGTTAAAAAGAGAAGATTAGATATCAAAATAAAGACGATTAAAGAAGAATTAGTTCCAAGAGTTGTGAATACATGATGAAACCAAAAATAAAGAGGAATTTCTAAAATCCTTTTAATAATATTGAGCATCATCATCCTCACTCTAAACAATAACTTAATTACTTAAGAACTTTTAAAAATTGTGTAGCCTCCAGTAATAGAAGGAAAATGGAGCATTTTATTGCAAATTGTTAGAAAATTAGAGAAATCAAGAATTAATTTATGAAAACAAAATGAATTTTTGAATCATCAAATGATCAGTTCCTAATCTCAAAAATAAACAGAAAATAACAATACGCTTATTAGATGAAGATTATGCATAAACTTAAGAATAGAATACATTCAATCTTCTTAGTAATCTCCTTTAGAATAAATGGATATCTCTAAAGCATTTGGGAACGAAAATGGATCCCTTTTATGTTAGATATAAGAAATACTATAATAAAATTGAAATTATATAATACAAATAGCCTAAACTTTGAAAGAAGAAATTTTAACAACTTCAAACAAAATTTTTATTCTTAGGGTAAGAAATCTCCTTAAAGATATAACTTTGTTTAATGTTCTCTAAACAACTTAAAAATATGCGTTTAAGCAAAAGAAAACTCAATCTTAATATCTGTAAGATATTTTAATTTGCATCATAACTTCAAATTATTAAGCAGTTATTAGAAAGATGAAACTGAACTTATTGTGCGTTAAACTCAATGTTGAATATATAAGAGCTGAATTTAATTAAATATAATAGTATGATAAATAATAATTATGATTCCTACAATATTGAAATTAAAAGGCTGATAAAGAATAAATTTAAGATGTTGTTGATGATAAGTTTAAAGATATGGATAATAAGTTTGATTTAAAAATAAGAATAAAACCTAAATAGAAGAATTAAAAATTGTATTAGCTAATCTTAAATAAGATTTTCAAGAAGAAAACAGTTGATGAATTTAAAGTTGGATCGATCTTAGAATGGCAGAAACACATTTAAAGTTCGTTCATGTATAAGAACAGTAATAAGGAATACAAATCAAATGAATAAATTGTTAAAGCAATAAACTGTAATAGATTAGGTGCTATAAGATATAGATTACCATTACAATAATTTAGATGATTAAATAAAAATCATAGGAGATAAATCTTAATTTCAATTTATACCATTTTAATAAGATGTAGATGCTTAAGTATACTAATAGCTACATATTAAAAGTTAAAGATAGTTCTGGTAAAATTTAAGAGACTATCGGGATGATTAGAAATTTAGATTAATGAGCATTAGAAATTTAAATTAATAAATAGCTTTTTTATGTGATCTTGAGTTTAGAAAAACTTTAATTATCAAATATTTGAAGGGATTAAGAATTTGATGAAGATTATAATTCAACTCAATAAATAGAGGGTATATCAACAACACCATAAAGTGATTGAGATTTATAATAATCAAATAGAACTAAATAATAAAAAAAACTTCCACATAGTCCTGAAGGATATTCATTAAAATATAAGACTTAAAAAGTTTATTAAATTAGGAAGAACCTTTATGGAAAGTTTATGATTTTTTATTACCAAAATGAAGAGTAGCTAAATTAGTAAAAATATAAGATGTTGATGCTAAAATCTTTCCATTTAAGATATATTATTTCAATTACAGCTTAATTAAATTTATCCTGTTGTAAATTTAATTGGAGCCAAAGAAACTAATAAAGGTAAATTCTACGCAGGAATTGGATGTGCTTGTTTTGGTACTGCATTTAATTAATTTTATTTAATTTTAGGTTATTTTAGCGATATAGGAAGGATTTTTAAATGAATAATGGTTGTTATGGTTAATCATCATATTATAGTAATAAAGGGGTATGTGATTATTTCTTTTTAAAATTATTATAACCCTCTTGAATCATGAAAGTCAGAGTTATTTTAATATATTAAAAAAAGGTATTAATTAAATAACCAAACACAAAATCATATCACATCATAAATCTAAATTTGTTTAAAATTCAAATGTTAGAGTAAGAAAATAAATAAGAGAAAGAAATTTATAATAAAATTTGTTTCGTTTAATTAATACAGAGAGCTCTATAATAAATCAAAAGTAGTCAATGAATAACTTTGGGAAAAATTAAGAAAAGTGTGCTACTCTTGCTTAATTTAAAGAAGATTACACTATAATAGAGGTTTATTGGGAAAAGTAACTTTGCAAAAGTGTCTTAGACTATAAATAAATTAACAAAGAAATTTTGTGCAATAAAAAGTATTCAAAACTAAAAATTCAGAAACGGACTTAATTGCTTTAGTTAAAGTAATGACTATAATGAGAAAGATAAATTACAAAAATCTTATTTAAATACATGAAGTTTATGAAGGAAAATACTTCAGGATTCAGACATAATAGTCAAATTAACTTTTGAAAAGGTTGAAGACTATAAATTTAATGAGTTGGTTTTTGATTTAAAGTAAAGATACAATGAAGTCGTAATAGATAATGATTAATAATTTCCAATAGTACCATTTAAAGAGAAAAAGTTTAGCAAGTGATGTCATAAAGATATTTAAAAAATCTTTAAAAAATAGAAAATGCTTTGGGATTAGAATATAAAATACAATAATTGAGAGACATTGATGCTTATCTAATAGCAGAAATAGAATATGGTCAAAAGCAACGAATAGAATTTTAATTATACTTAATAAATTATACATCATTCTACACCTGAATACACCCCAGAATCAGGAGTAGTTATATAAAAATTTATTAGGTTCAGGTCATGTACTATTATTTGCAGATAAAGAAGTAGCTGATTTATCTTAAGAAATTGGAATATTATCATGTGGAATCTAATAAAAAGATTTATCAAGATATTGAACATTATATTGGTTTACACTTAAATTTGAAGCAATTTAAAAAAATGGAAAATTGAAGGTTATGGAGCAGGAATTGCATTTTCTATATTAGAATGTAATGTAATACATTATTTATTTCATTAAGAACTTTCCTAACTCTAATTATGAAACAATTAACCAACTTATATGTATACTAAAAAATTGTTAGGCTATGCAAAAATTTAATTATTTTTAGAAAAAGTCTTTTAAACTTTTTGAATTATACCATAAATATATAGAGAAAGAATTAAAAGCCGCAGGTATAGGGTTGTTTATAATGCTTCCTCCCTTACCCATTATATGCGCTTTTTATAATAATCAAATTTAGAGCCATAACAAATGCTTTTTTACTTATTTCTCTCTGAATGCTAAAATCATGTAAAAAAATAAAAATGAGCTAATTCCTCCACTAAATATTTCATTGAATTCACTCTATTTAAATATGCATTAGAAGATCATTATTAAGAATATTTGAATTCTGAATTAAATTGTAATAACTCTGTCCCATTGAATTACTGATACATTTAATTCAATTCAGACAATCATTTATTATTACACTTCTTTTTGTTAAACCAAAACTTCATAATTTATTGTCTAATACTACAAAAGTACCTTAAATGATTTACATTTCTATGTAAATTTGCTCTTGCAAAATGAATGCATAACAGCACAAGAGCTATCTAAATTGCTATTGAGTATTTAAATTATTCATTTTAGATGGCAAATCTATTTCTTATTTTATTTTTTTGTTTATGCAATAAAATTAAATAAACCTCCACCTTAAATATACTCTTTGAAAATTAATTTGGCTTATTATTATCAAGTTTTAACATTCCATCATCTAATTGACTAATCAACACTACCAGATGCTAAAGTAGTTCAATCTAATGAGAAGCATACTCATTATACCCATTCACTATGACCATCTAATTAGGCTTTTTATTATCCTGTTTTAACATCCTATAATCTGATTGACTAATCAACACTACCAGATGCTAAAGTAGTTCAATCTAATGAGAAGCATACTCATTATACCCATTCACTATGACCATCTAATTAGGCTTTGAATTATCCTGTTTTAACATCCTATAATCTGATTGACTAATCAACACTACCAGATGCTAAAGTAGTTCAATCTAATGAGAAGCATACTCATTATACCCATTCACTATGACCATCTAATTAGGCTTTGAATTATCCTGTTTTAACATCCTGTAATCTTATTTGACTTATCATAACTGCCAGACGCTAAAGTAGTTCCATCGCGTGAGAAGCATACTGATTGTACATAACTATTATGACCGTCTTATTTGGCTTTTTATTACTAAAATTGATGCTTTGTACAACAAGTCATTCATAATACACTCTTGGTATGTCTTAATAATGAAATTATTACAATTTTATTATTATTTTGGATTGAATATTGTTTTTATTGCAATCTATAATTCACATAAAGAGTTACTTCAATGTATAATCGAGAATCCTCATTAAGAAATAATTTGATAAACTTAAAATTAATTTAAATCTATCCCTAAAACATGATTAGTACATTTTAATATAGATATTTATGCAACAACTCGATTCAATTTTTTAGATCTGCCGACAATCGCTCGTCTTTCCTCCTTTGCCTATTCATTTGATCCTAAACTTATCTTAATATTTAATTAATTAGGATTAATGAAAATGGCCTTGCGATATTTAAAATTTTGGTAATGATAGATTTTTGCTTATATTCTAACTTTAAAAATTAGACATGTTCAATAATTCTTCTTTCTTCCAAATTAGTTAATCCTGCAATTTTTTATTCAATTAATTGATTTGTGAAAACTTACCTCTAAGTGAATTGAGTTAGTCATGAACTTAAAATTGGAAACCATGTTATAATCTAATTCCAATAATCAAAAAGACGAACAATAATTTAAGTAAAATCACAATTTATGACTTACTTATCTAATAATCAGCAATTACAAAATATTTTATGTACTTACTAACCCTATTCCTTATGAAGGTTTTTATGTAAATAATCCTATTTTATGAACTAATTATTTAATCTCACCATAATTACAATTCATCTCCAAAACTATGCCAAAAAGGAATTAAAAAAAATCACCTCATTCAGTAAAAATCTTCATATATGTAAAGTAATATCATATTAATTACGGTTTTTATTTGAAAGTAATTAAAAGCACATTTAAATTTGAGATCTCATGGTTATAGTAATTATGTTTTTTTCCTCTATTTATAAATTAATTATATATTAAATTTCAAATTATAAATTTTATTTATATAAAAACTTATTATTATGAGTTATTTATTCACATAATTTCATCAAAGATATTTTTTCATTATTGAGTTAACATAGTATTAACAAAAATCATATCTTTTGGTAGGCTCAAAATCTCCAAAAACTGTCCATTTAATAATCTTGGTCCTGCAATTATTTTATAGATTTAATAGATAACTACATTAGGTTCTAAATAATTTATTGATTCCTCAATAGTGAGGTTTTCAGACAAATTAAACTTATTATATTATTTAAAATTTGCAGGAATATTGACGAGAGAATTACTATTTAAACAATGTTTTGCTTTGAGATTAACTTATATTGATGTTAACTAAGGATAATATTTCCAAAAGTATTAATCAGCTCCAAAACTAGATTATATTAAATCAATAGAGTAAATTAAGTTTTATAAGTTAGTATTGATTTCTGAGCATTTGATATACTGTTCAATTGGTAATAAACTCTTACAAGCTCGACATAAAGCTAGTAATAGTTTTCTAAAAAATGTTGAAAAGTTATTAATTAATTTAATCATATACGATAAGAAATAAACATCAGCTTTATGTAATTTCCTTTTTTTAAGAACAAAATTTGAATTTTAAGGAATATAAGTGAAACTTTATTTATAGTTCAAATGATTTTATCAATAATTCCAAGATTATTCATATAATACAGATATCAGTTATAATTACTTTTAAATTGGGTAGCATTCAGAAGAAAAATTTAAAAGTGTTGCCAAATAAATCAATTATGAATTAAATTGTTTATCATAGTTGTATATTTAATTTTAAAGATGAATTTAAGATTTTGAAATGCTAGATAATCTATTAATTAAAACCTTCATACCATGAATTAGGAGATTTTCTT
This sequence comes from Paramecium sonneborni, assembly GCA_905182985.1. Taxonomy (NCBI): domain Eukaryota; phylum Ciliophora; class Oligohymenophorea; order Peniculida; family Parameciidae; genus Paramecium; species Paramecium sonneborni. Next base: position 7,945 of record CAJJDN010000286.1, on the reverse strand, counting down.
TCTTTCCTGAATAAATTCATTAGTAAACAGTTAGACCATCAGTTTAAAATTTTTTGCATTTTATACTTCCATATAATTAGAATAAAATTTGTGAGACAGGGTTTAGTAAATGATAATAGCACGTACAATTGCATTGAAATAAGTATTTAGATTTAAGGAATGCCTTTTATTCTGTTTCTTAATATGTTGGTCTACTGAAATGGTAAAACAATTACTCCAATATTTCTGGCAACACCACTCTTAAAATGAACCAACAACATTTTTAATCCTGGTTATTTTTAATTCAATATTTGTTCAAAATTATCTGTTAAGAGCATCTTTCACAGAAAAATTTAAGGCTAATGTTTGAAAGTATAGAATAACATTTCACTATTTCCTCTTAAAAATTAAAGACTACCTTTTCAAGAAATATTCGCTTGAAACTATCTAAAATTTCCCAAACATTTTCTAAATATACAAATTACCTGTATATGGCCTGGCAATACTTTTTGATTTGTATGCTGTATTTAAAGTAACAATAACTTTCATTCTATATAGAAGCTACTATTGTTTTTTGCTAAAGCTCCTAAAACACAACCTGCTTAAAATTCATATAAGAAAGGTAATGATTGATGATGATGAGTGTGTGATTTTTAACTAATTTATTGTATGCAATTAAAATAAAAAGCTTTTAATTATAAATAATATCACAATAATTTAGATTTTAGATGTCCACCAATTATTATTTTTTATTTAAATTTTATCTATTCAATTTTTAATGGTTTAAAGATAAATTACATGGCAATTATATTTTTAATCACTCGAAAATCCTCAATTACTAATATGTAATTGTGATTTTAAAATATTCACAAATAAAATTATCATTATGGTAGTTAGTTTAACTTCTCTAAAAATAAAAATGGTTATAAACTATAATGAGCTTAAAATTGTTCTTAGTCTTAACTAATAATTCTTCTAGTTTTTTTTTCTTTACAGCTTAGCATGTAACTGAAAAATGTGACTGGCAATGCTTACTTATTACATCGACTCCAATTTTTGGTTTTGTTTTTTGTTTCACGTTACTTCAATGTTCTTTAGCTCACTGTCATAATATTTTAAAGCAAAGTTTATTACTGATAAATTAATTTAACTGTAAGTCTCATTTTTAGTTGATCAAGTTATTTTGTTTTGACATTGTTGACTATTCTGTGTATTAGATTGATTTTAAATATGATCCATTTAACCATATGTAATATTAATATTATATTAGCATAGAAAAACTAATGGCAATAATGCCATATTCAGCTCTCTGTATGATAATATTATTTTCCTAGATTTGTATATTAAAAGCCAGATTTTTATAATTTTATAAGATTAAAAATACTGATAATTTTATTGATGGTTTTATGGATAGGCTTTGAAGATTTTAATTAAATTGGATTTATGGAATTTACTAATCATATAAAAATACAAAATCTTTTAAATTAATGAAGTGATTAAAGTAATCAAATATTTGAATTTTTCTTAAAATTTACAATTAATTATTAATATAATTTAAATAAATTAATAATTTCTGACAAAAATTGCTTGTTAATTATAGTTTATTGTTACTTAGAAAGTATAATTAACTTTCAAACATACAAGGCTTATTCTTTACCAAAAATTTAATATAGATAATAATTATCACAATTAAAATGTCCTTTAATTGAATTTCATTTGAAGAATATTTATGAATTATTACATAAACTATTTTTAACATTGTTTACATTAATACTTTCTTCCAATATATAATTTTATCTAATTTTGAAAATATTTATATTTTATAAAGTTTAAACACAACTTTACCATTAAAAATTTGTATATTATCTTCTGAATTTATCTCTTTTTGAGATAAATGCAATTTTATCAACACCTTTAAAATTATGCCATCTTAATTAATTTAAATCTGCTCAATTTCTAAATTTCGAATTTGAATTAATGATTTTATTTCGTACTTACTTTAGGTTCTAAATAATTTATTGATTCCTCAATAGTGAAGTTTTCAGACAAATTAAACTTATTATATTATTTAAAATTTGCAAGGAATATTGACGAGAGAATTACTATTTAAACAATGTTTTGCTTTGAGATTAACTTATATTGATGTTAACTAAGGATAATATTTCCAAAAAGTATTAATCAGCTCCAAAACTATATTATATTAAATCAATAGAGTAAATTAAGTTTTATAAGTTAGTATTGATTTCTGAGCATTTGATATACTGTTCAATTGGTAATAAACTCTTACAAGCTCGACATAAAGCTAGTAATAGTTTTCTAAAAAATGTTGAAAAGTTATTAATTAATTTAATCATATACGATAAGAAATAAACATCAGCTTTATGTAATTTCCTTTTTTTAAGAACAAAATTTGAATTTTAAGGAATATAAGTGAAACTTTATTTATAGTTCAAATGATTTTATCAATAATTCCAAGATTATTCATATAATACAGATATCAGTTATAATTACTTTTAACTCAATTGGGTAGCATTCAGAATAAAAATTTAAAAGTGTTGCCAAATAAATCAATTATGAATTAAATTGTTTATCATAGTTGTATATTTAATTTTAAAGATGAATTTAAGATTTTGAAATGCTAGATAATCTATTAATTCAAACCTTCATACCATGAATTAGGAGATTTTCTTTCTTTCCTGAATAAATTCATTAGTAAACAGTTAGACCATCAGTTTAAAATTTTTTGCATTTTATACTTCCATATAATTAGAATAAAATTTGTGAGACAGGGTTTAGTAAATGATAATAGCACCTACAATTGCATTGAAATAAGTATTTAGATTTAAGGAATGCCTTTTATTCTGTTTCTTAATATTGTCTACTGAAATGGTAAAACAATTACTCCAATATTTCTGGCAACACCACTCTAAAAATGAACCAACAACATTTATAATCTTTGTTATCCTGGTTATTTTTATCTCAATATTTGTTCAAAATTATCTGTTAAGAGCATCTTTCGCAGAAAAATTTAAGGCTAATGTTTGAAAGTATAGAATAACATTTCACTATTTCCTCTTAAAAATTAAAGACTACCTTTTCAAGAAATATTCGCTTGAAACTATCTAAAATTTCCCAAACATTTTCTAAATATACAAATTACCTGTATATGGCCTGGCAATACTTTTTGATTTGTATGCTGTATTTAAAGTAACAATAACTTTCATTCTATATAGAAGCTACTATTGTTTTTTGCTAAAGCTCCTAAAACACAACCTGCTTAAAATTCATATAAGAAAGGTAATGATTGATGATGATGAGTGTGTGATTTTTAACTAATTTATTGTATGCAATTAAAATAAAAAGCTTTTAATTATAAATAATATCACAATAATTTAGATTTTAGATGTCCACCAATTATTATTTTTTATTTAAATTTTATCTATTCAATTTTTAATGGTTTAAAGATAAATTACATGGCAATTATATTTTTAATCACTCGAAAATCCTCAATTACTAATATGTAATTGTGATTTTAAAATATTCACAAATAAAATTATCATTATGGTAGTTAGTTTAACTTCTCTAAAAATAAAAATGGTTATAAACTATAATGAGCTTAAAATTGTTCTTAGTCTTAACTAATAATTCTTCTAGTTTTTTTTTCTTTACAGCTTAGCATGTAACTGAAAAATGTGACTGGCAATGCTTACTTATTACATCAACTCCAATTTTTGGTTTTATTTTTTGTTTCACGTTACTTCAATGTTCTTTAGCTCACCGTCATCATATTTTAAAGCACAGTTTATTTCTAATAAATTAATTTAACTGGTTATGGATTTTGATGTATCTAAGTCTCATTTTTAGTTGATCAAGTTATTTTGTTTTGACATTGTTGACTATTCTGTGTATCTCTATTTGGTTGAAATATCAGAATTCTGTTTCATTTATTTTTATTTATTATTTAATCTAAAATTGATTAGATCTAAGTTATTAGATTGATTTTAAATATGATCCATTTAACCATATGTAATATTAATATTATATTAGCATAGAAAAACTAATGGTAATAATGCCATATTCAGCTCTCTGTATGATAAATTATTATTAATGTATTATTTTCCTAGGTTTGTATATTAAAAGCCAGATTTTTATAATTTTATAAGATTAAAAATACTGATGATTTTATTGATGGTTTTATAGATATGCTTTGAAGATTTTAATTAAATTGGATTAGAACAATAAATAGTCATTTTAATTTTTATGGAATTTACTAATCATATAAAAATACAAAATCTTTTAAATTAATGAAGTGATTCAAGTAATCAAATATTTGAATTTTTCTTAGAATTTACAATTAATTATTAATATAATTTAAATAAATTAATAATTTCAGACAAAAATTGCTTGTTAATTATAGTTTATTGTTACTTAGAAAGTATAATTAACTTTCAAACATACAAGGCTTATTCTTTACCAAAAATTTAATGATTTTATTTCGTACTTTCGGATACAAGTGTTAAAATTTGTCTCATACAATAATATTTCTTCTAAAAATGACAAACTCATAAATAAAAATTTACTATTTTTATTATTAATATTAAAAATTAAAAACTAGGGTGTAATAATTAAGATATTCGCTAATTTATAAAAAAAACATATTAAATAATTAAAAAAATTTTTTTAATCATTTCCATTTTATTTAATCACATTCTTCTTGTAAATATATCTTTGCTATTCCCATTTTATATATTTAACTTATTAAATTAATTTTAATTAATGTTATCTTTACTCATTAAATATTGATATTGTTAGTTGATTCTTTCAAATTCCCTCTATACTTATTACTTTTCTTGATATAATTCATTGATTTTTTCTATTAATTTTTAATTTTATTATTTTAAATTCATTATTTGATTTTAATATGCCCCATTCTCATCTAATTTCAACCTTAAAACGTCTTCCATCAATAATATTTATTAGTTTAATGGTTACATTTTAATCTTGTTAACTTA
>CAJJDN010000285.1:5048-32155 GCA_905182985.1 Paramecium sonneborni | reverse complement strand
TATAAATATATAAATTTATAAGAGTAGAGAATGTATCAAAAATCAAAAAAGTATTCATAAAAATCAATTACAATAAACATATCTTAAAACATTATAATGCGTATTAGAATTTTTTATAAAAATATATTAAAAATTGAGTCTGAATTTAAAACTAGAGATATTTTAGACAACCTTTTAAGGATTTCTAATTCTTTAAATCTATTTCTAAATTTTATTCCTATTGAATATTGATAAATTTTTCTTACTCTTTATCTATCTTTCTATGGCCCAAAAAAGTTATTAGAAAATTAATAAATTGCTTGATATCATTTATTGAATCTATTCAATCGTTTTATTTATTTAAAGCTAGTCTCAATCAATCAAAAATAATAAAATCTGTTATTTATGTTCTAGGTAATAATTAAAATATTAATGATATTTGATTAAAGAAATTATATGATGATTTTTTACCTCTATTTGTCTCCTAAACAAAATAAATTATATCTTGTAATCGTTCTATATCAAATAATTCATAATTATTAATCACAACAATTTTCTGTTTAATATTTGCAACTATTATTTAAAAAGAGATATAAAAATTTTATTATCCTTTTTTTGTTACATCAAAAATATGATCATTTTTTATTATAACATTCTCTGGATTTCTCAATATATTTGGTTATGTATTATAATTGATAACTAAAGCTGAGCCTTTTTCAGAATTTGTTAAATTAATATAAATAAATAGTTTTAAATATGATTTTGTTAATTAATTTGTTTCAGGTCAATTATTTTTTATTTGAGTTGATTAATTTTATATTGTTTGCTTTCTAATTTAATTATTTAATTTATAAAAATCAAAAGTTAGATATAAATTATACACTTTATATATAGATTATAATAACATAAAATTTATTTTTATTAATAACTCATTTATTTTAAAATCCAACTAAACCATAATTAATTCTTATATCTAATTTTAATTTCATTTCTTCATAACTTTTATAAAGAGGTAGTTGTATAGTATTAAAACATGTTTGGGATGTTGGTGTAAGTGTTTCTTTAATATCTGGTATAAATTCAACAGTAATTTCAATTTTTCTATCCATTGGTAATGTTGGGGTTCCTGTTATGTATTATAGTAATTATCTAATTTTTTACCATCTAATTGATACACATAAGTAATAAAGAATTTTTCATGATAATCTTAACCTCCTTTAAATATTATCATATTCAATAATTATTAAGGATTAATTTCTTAAATACCTAAAGTAATAAGGCCCATATCGTTAGGTTAAAAGTACTTTTTTAAATTCTAAAATGTTTATAATAAATGTTATTACTTGAATATCTAGAACTGTTGAAAATCCATTTCTAAAGTTTGTAAATAATTCTTAAAATTTAGTTTGGATTAAATATTCTGCTGTTTTATCTAAATATTCTTAACAGTTCTTTTTATTAACTTTTACTTTGTCTCCTTGTGGTATCAGATTGTTCATATTATATGTAAAATTAAGTTCTTAAGACTCTAATTCATTAGCATTTAATGAAAAAAGCCAACTATAATTCTTATAAGTATTTTGATCTAAAAATCCGTAAAGATCTGTAAATTATATTTTCTCTTCAAATAATACCTTCCAAAATTAAGGTGAAAATTGAATTCCTATTTGGTAGTTATTAAATATTGAATTTGCAACAAGCTTTTAATAATTTAAATTTTAAATACCTTTCCAAAAATTAAAGCATAATTAAATATTTTATTCTGTATCAAGAATTTATCATTAAAAAAATAATGCCCTGAAGGTAGCAAAATGAAAAATCCGTAATTTTTTTAAATCAAAACTTCCCCAATCATAAAATAGAAATCTTTCTTGAGTCCTCCCTAATCTAAGCCTTGTTCCCCTTAAAATGTTATTTTAATTTTATTTTTTAAATTTTCTGATTCTAACTTTTACAAACACTGAAGAAAATTTTATCTTTAAATGTATAATTTTTTTTCAATCCATAAATTTCACTTCCGTCTTTATTTAAATGTATAGATTTAATAAAAGATAGAAGATTTTACTCAAATGATTACCCTTGTAGAATTAGTTATTTATCTAATAAAAATATCTATATACTTACCTAGCCATTCTTTTCCATTAATTTTAAGAATTAAATTTATTGATTCTGTTTTTAACAATTCAAGTTAATTTGGGGTAAACTTTACTTTTATTTGTTATTAGCCGCTTTTTCCCAAAATGGTTCTTTCTTATTCCATTATGGAATGTTTTGGACTACATTATATTTTTAAATCCATTTTATTTATATTATTTTCTAAATCCCCATATATATTGTTAAAGTAGTCTCTAAAGAACATTTTTATTGAAAATTCTTAATAGTAAGGGAGGATTTTAAGTTCTTATGGAAATTCTAAATTACTTCTTTCAAAACATACAAGATTAGCTAAAATTATAAACTTGCCTTAAATTTATTATTCATTAATGTATAGTAGATAAATTCCTTTAATTTCAGGAGTCCATACCAATTTTAAACCTAAATCTTCGATTATAGTCTAAGGCTTTATTTAAACTTAAAAATAAATAGAATGAACAAAAATGCAAGATTGAATGGTTATATTTTTAACAATATTTCCAAAATTATCTTCAAACTCAATAATATCAGTTCGTTCTTCTCCAGCTTTTGTTGAATATTTTAAGTCTTCCTTTCTTTAAATATTAAAGAAGTTGTTTTATTGAATAAATTTTCTATTTATGTTTTCATACTCAAATGCTTTAAAATTGAAATTTTCATTCTAAACCAAAGTTCTTTTAATTAGATTTTTAGTTAAATTTGAATAACCATCATTTCCAAAATAGTTTTGAATTATTTTTTATTCTTTTGATAACGATGTAATTTTATTCCCCTATTAAATTCCTGTATGATAACCTATTTATAATTCTGTTTCATTGATGGATTTAAATATTAAAGAAATTTTTGAATGCCAATCCAAATTGGATGAAGAAAATTTAAACTTTTTTGATTTTATTTTAAATTTTATTGGTATATTACTTGTAAATTCAATCAACAAAATACTTAGAGTTATAAATTTATATTCGGCTTTCAAATTAGTTGAATTAGAAATATAAAATGTTAATGGTCTAAGAACTTTATTTTTAGTGACAACTAAAATCTATTTTAATTGCTCGTTGACGGATTAATTTTGATTTAAACCATTAACTAAAACAAAAAATTTTTAACCCTAAATTAATTTTAATTAAGAATTTTATTTTATGNTATAATTCTTATAAGTATTTTGATCTAAAAATCCGTAAAGATCTGTAAATTATATTTTCTCTTCAAATAATACCTTCCAAAATTAAGGTGAAAATTGAATTCCTATTTGGTAGTTATTAAATATTGAATTTGCAACAAGCTTTTAATAATTTAAATTTTAAATACCTTTCCAAAAATTAAAGCATAATTAAATATTTTATTCTGTATCAAGAATTTATCATTAAAAAAATAATGCCCTGAAGGTAGCAAAATGAAAAATCCGTAATTTTTTTAAATCAAAACTTCCCCAATCATAAAATAGAAATCTTTCTTGAGTCCTCCCTAATCTAAGCCTTGTTCCCCTGAAAATGTTATTTTAATTTTATTTTTTAAATTTTCTGATTCTAACTTTTACAAACACTGAAGAAAATTTTATCTTTAAATGTATAATTTTTTTTCAATCCTATAAATTTCACTTCCGTCTTTATTTAAATGTATAGATTTAATAAAAGATAGAAGATTTTACTCAAATGATTACCCTTGTAGAATTAGTTATTTATCTAATAAAAATATCTATATACTTACCTAGCCATTCTTTTCCATTAATTTTAAGAATTAAATTTATTGATTCTGTTTTTAACAATTCAAGTTAATTTGGGGTAAACTTTACTTTTATTTGTTATTAGCCGCTTTTTCCCAAAATGGTTCTTTCTTATTCCATTATGGAATGTTTTGGACTACATTATATTTTTAAATCCATTTTATTTATATTATTTTCTAAATCCCCATATATATTGTTAAAGTAGTCTCTAAAGAACATTTTTATTGAAAATTCTTAATAGTAAGGGAGGATTTTAAGTTCTTATGGAAATTCTAAATTACTTCTTTCAAAACATACAAGATTAGCTAAAATTATAAACTTGCCTTAAATTTATTATTCATTAATGTATAGTAGATAAATTCCTTTAATTTCAGGAGTCCATACCAATTTTAAACCTAAATCTTCGATTATAGTCTAAGGCTTTATTTAAACTTAAAAATAAATAGAATGAACAAAAATGCAAGATTGAATGGTTATATTTTTAACAATATTTCCAAAATTATCTTCAAACTCAATAATATCAGTTCGTTCTTCTCCAGCTTTTGTTGAATATTTTAAGTCTTCCTTTCTTTAAATATTAAAGAAGTTGTTTTATTGAATAAATTTTCTATTTATGTTTTCATACTCAAATGCTTTAAAATTGAAATTTTCATTCTAAACCAAAGTTCTTTTAATTAGATTTTTAGTTAAATTTGAATAACCATCATTTCCAAAATAGTTTTGAATTATTTTTTATTCTTTTGATAACGATGTAATTTTATTCCCCTATTAAATTCCTGTATGATAACCTATTTATAATTCTGTTTCATTGATGGATTTAAATATTAAAGAAATTTTTGAATGCCAATCCAAATTGGATGAAGAAAATTTAAACTTTTTTGATTTTATTTTAAATTTTATTGGTATATTACTTGTAAATTCAATCAACAAAATACTTAGAGTTATAATTTTAATTAAGAATTTTATTTTATGTATTAAATCAAAGGGGAGAATCTAGAACAACTTTTTAAGGTAATAACTTTTTAAAATCTTTATAAATCTTTAATTATTAGGAAAGCACTCTCAAATTCACTTGGATCTAACTATCCTTCTAACTTTATTAGTTTTTTTTTATTATAAGAAATAAACAGCTCCAATTAATCATCATTTTATTTTTGTATTTAAACAAAATCTATCAATTTAAAATTCTTTGTTTTTGTTAGAATTTAATTTTAATATAAGATTTCTTCATCGAAATAATCATATTAAGCTATTTTTTGAGTAGTAAAACCATTCAAATAATCGAGTAAGAAATCTTATAAATTCAAATCCTTAAAATTTTCATAAAAAAGTTAAACCTACCTTTTTTCTTTCAAGATTCTATAGTAAAAAATATCAGTTAAATTGTTATTTTATGTTATAATAAAATTAACTTTTCTATCATCCTTCAAAATTATTAAATAATATAAATATTTTACTAAAATAAGTAAAGATAAAATTTTTGAGGAAAATTATTCCTAGTAATAAAAGTCAATTTCAATTTTATATTATTAATTTTCAATAAAAAAGTTATTTCTTAAACTTTGATCTTAAATAATTAGAGATCTAATTAATTAACAGATTTCGTTTTATTAAGGAATAATCGTGTTATATCTTCCATCTTTTAAAATTTGTATATATGAAGCAATTTATAGAATCCCATTTTTGAATTCAACACATTTATTTTCCTCTTCTGTCAAAATATCAAAATTAAATTGTATAATTTTTATTAAATTTTTGAATAATTATTTTTTAATTTCGATTTCACTAACATCAAAAAATATGCTAAGTGAATTTTGCGTTAACCATCCAAATGAATCAGCTAAAAATTCTTCATAACCTATTTAAAATTCTTCAAAAGATGAGCCCTATTAAAAGAACAAATCTAAATATAATGAGGCTTTTTAATCCAAGGAATCACTAAATTTGACGATTATTTAAATTTTGGCAAATTCTTTATTATTATTTTTGAATTTTATTAATTTTTTAACATATTATTAAGCTCCCAAATGCGTATCAAAATAACATGCTGTATTAAGATTATCAATTCTCATATTAATAATCTAAAAATCTTGATCTTTAATTTTAATATCAATATATTTAAAATTTGGTTACTCTTCTTTTCTTTCAAATTTCTAATCCCCAACAAAATAAAACTAAATTATTTTTGGAAATATCGGAAGTATTTCTGAAACAGCAAAATTGCTTTTAATTGTAATCTAGTCTTATCCAAAAGTTTAATCTAAAATCTTTTTTCTGATTGAATCACTATCTGTTTCTTGAATTTAAATCATTTTTTTAAGAAATCTGTATTCATTAATTAGATAGAGGTTTCCATTTTAATCTGTTATAAATATATTCAAAATATTATTAATAAAGTCTTAATCAATTGGCCAATTATTCATAAAGTATACAATTGTTATTAGATTTTCAAATTTAACTATTTCAATTTCTTCATTTTTTTAAACCTTCTTACTTTATTTTTCTAATCTAAGAGAATACTATTAAGCTTATTCCTCCGATAATATTGATTTGTCCTCATCACTAAATACTTTAAACCCAAAATGACCTTATTAAAAGTCAATTAATTAGCATAAAATTGTTTTAATTACTTATTACTTTTTTTTAAAGCAAACTAATAATAAATCTCCTATTTTATTTTAACACAAATAATATGATTTTTTTAATTAAAATCCATATTTTAATTATATCAATTTATCGCAATTTCTATTTGGATAACGAAATTTTTTAGCTACTTGTGTTTTTTCTACACTTAAAATTTTTCTATAATTTGGAATCCTTTATTCTGAAAGATCAAAATTTTATCTAAGGGAATGAACAAATTTAGAAATCATAATTTGAAATATGTTTTCATATTTAAAGCTCATCAATTATTCATTTAACATTTTTCCTACTTTATTCTAAAAAAAATTTGATATGTGTTCCAATTGATATTTAACTAAATATTATTTTTCCATTTATTATTTTCTATCCTTCAATTAAGATATATCATTGATTTGATCTCTAAAAAGGTCAAATAAAGACTATTGATGAATAGATATGGTGACATCTTTATTTAACATTTTAATAAAATTTTAAGAGATTTCCTGAAATTTCCGATCAATTTCAAACTTTTAAAATAAATATTGTATTAATTGATTAGAATCAAATATTTAAAATAACATATCCTCTTAATTAATAATATTATAATAATAATAGTCCAGTTCTTATTCTTTTAGTAAATTTAAATTTTATTTTTTTTGATTTTTTGTTACAATTTTTTTAGAATGAAGTTATTATTTTATATTCAAAATATTTAATTGAATAATTAAATTTTATTATTATAACTAATAATTTGTTTAGCCAAATCTAAAAAAAGTTTCTAAACCATGTTCTATGAAAGAATTTTCAAATGGTATCTCTGAAACTTCATTAAATTCTACATAGATCCTCTTTATAAAAGATTAAATTTTAGATTATTTTTTCAAATTAATGTAAACCAAATCTAGTAATAACAATTTTAATTAGCTCCAATTAAATATTAAATCAAAAAGTGAAAGTATATCAACAACTTTTTTTTTGAAATCAGTAAAATTAATTAAATTGCTGACCAAAACTTGAAGAAATGAAATTGCATTAATCCTCCAAGAAACTTTTTCTTAATCAGTGTTATTAACAAACAATTCTTTAATCTGATTTTTAAATTCATAAAGCTTTTCTAATACAATTTAAAGTGTATAAGTTGAAAATAGTGACTTTTCATAATGAATTCCATATTCATCAATATAATAAGGTAAATTAATCTCCCATTATTTATAATCTTTATGTAAAATTTGATTTTTTATATTTTCATAATATTTATAAAATTCAGCTAATAAAAATGATATTGCATTTTATCCATTAGCCTAAGTTTCAAAATCAATTTTTGAACATTAATCAAATTTTACAATTGTTTTTTTAGGATTATAAAAATTGTAGAATTCAATATATATATTTGGTTATTTCTCAATTAAATTTTTAGAATCATTCATCAAAAGCGATAATATGAATTGAAATTCTTATTTAGTTAATAAATCAGAATCTAACATTAATTAAAGATTTTTTGAATTATTAAAATGTTATTACTTATTTTACAAACCTAATTTTTAAATTTCATCTTTTTGATTTTCAAAAAAAGTCTCATCGCATAAATGAGGAGCATCTGGATCTAAAAGAGAGTAATTACCTTCTAGATCTTTAAAATCTATCATTACATCTTAAAATATGAAAAAATTTTCCGCAAATGTTTTTTGATTCCCCATTAATATCGGAATTGTTTCTACATCTAAATCAGTAAGAAATGAATATAATTCAAATTTTTCATACCTGTCTGATATCTCTTGAAATGCTAATACTTCCTAATCAGCATTTTATTTGAATATTATTTTTTTGTAATGTTTTAAAAATTAATTAACCTTATTAACAGTGATAAATATTTCATTGTCATCATATTCTAATGGAATAATGATAAATTCCTCATTGTATTAAATATCTATGTCATCAAAACTTATTATGAAATTAAAATCAACTTCTTATTTTTTAATTATAAATTAATAATTCATTTATCTAATTAATTAATGACATAAACTCTCAATTTGCTTAATTGTTAAAATTTCAGATAATATTGGATAGTAAATTTAATTATTTTAAACCATCATCCAAAATATTTCTTCATTTTTTTTCTCGAAAGAAACTGAATCAGTTGTTATTTAAAATATCAACTATTTGATATTTGCTGATAAAGGTTTTTTTTCAGAAATAATAAATTATTATAAAAACTCAATACTTTAAATTAAGATAGCTTTTGTAATTGAAGAAAAATAAATTTTTATAAACTTTAATTCGCTATTATTTAAAATATCCAAATTCAATAATAATATGATTAAATAAATCGGATTGCTTAAATAATAAAGTTTATCAGATTTTTAAATCATCATTTACTATTGCAAAAAATTAAAAATTTTTTATTTGTCTGAATCTTCTTTTATTGATTTAGCCATTGCTAAGGAATTTTATAAAGTAAAATTTTGAATTTAAATTTCATTAAGTAGTTATATAGACATCTTTTGAATAAATTAGTTATATATTATATTAGATAATAATCCATGAGATTAGGCACCAATAATAATATCTTTCATTTGTTAATTATTTATTTAGTATTTTTTATCAAATGCAAATTTTAAGGGAAATGATAATATAACAGGATGTAAGCATTTTGTATTATATTCTTCAAGTGAATTATTATTAAAAATAAAAAAAAAAACAAAGTTATTATTTATAAAATTATAGAGATCCTTCTTCATTTCAAAGATTAAATATAATACAGTTTTTAATTATTGAATAAAAGTAAAATACTTTGAGGCAAAAAATATAATACATTCATCTTAATATTAAATCTTTTAAAGTCCTTTTTTATTTTATTGGAATATATTTATATCTTCATAAATTTAGATGAATTTCAAAATAAATTAAGTTTAAACAGTGTAGTTTTTTATTTTCTTTTCAAATTCAACATCTTATTAATTAATGAATACTTCTATATCATTCTAAATTATAATTTTTTTCATGTATTCAAGCAAAAAGAAGCAATTTAATTCTAAAGCCTATTAATAAATTTTTTTTGAACTTTAAGGACAATTCTGTAATAATTATTAGGATATAAAATTATTTATTTCATTTTCATTCAAAGTATCTTGTAATTATTTGAGGTAAACTTCGAAAAATACTTTTTAATATCCTTTTTATACAATATAGTAAAGTATAGAAATATTATTGATTTAAAATAATCTTCTGTTATCATTAATTTTCTTGTAAACATATTAATTATAATATGTGATTATGTCTTTTTCATTTGAATATATTACTAGAATCTAAAATAAATTTTACTCAAACCCTAATCTTACTGGATTTTCATGTTATTTCATAACAAAATTTATGGTATCAAGATTACAATATAATAATGATGATATTAAATATTTTTAATCAAATTAAATTTTTTTAGTTATTAATTCTTAAAGACCTTTTAGGAAGAATAAATCTGTATAATTGATTAGATTTAATGATTATTATGAAACAGATAGCCATTATTCAAGAAATTCAAATTTTCCATAATAAACATTATGATTAACACCTTTTAAAATTTACTATCTTAAATTAGCCCCTTTGAATAAGTAAAATTTAATTGTATAACTAACATGATTAATGCAATTTAATCCTTTTTCTAAAATGTTATTCAATTTTTCATTTTTTATCTCACTTCTAATAATTAAATTTGCTAACTCTTCATAGTTCACTTTTATTTTTGAACTATCTTTTTAATCTAATTCACTGATATAAACAAAAATTTTTTCAAAAAACTCTTTTTAAAATTCGGTAATGTATTTTAATCCTTGAAAAACAAATTCATGGTTTAAAACATTTATTTTTATTATTCTTATATAATCATCCATTCGATCCTTAACAAATTGTTCTGAATTGAATATAGAATTTTTTGATTTATAATTAGATTTTCTATTGATAAAAATATTTATGATGATATTTACTAGTTTAGAGTTTAGTTAAATGTTAGGAGTATTTGGAAAAATTAATAAATCTAATAATTTATTCTCATTATAATCAGATTAAGACAGAACAATATCAAGTTTTAACTTTTATATCTATGTCCTGATAAATGCGAAAGTTTATAGATAATCTATTTTTTAATTTACATAAAACAAGTATGCAATGTTAAATTTTAAATAATTTATTTTTTAATTGTTATTCTCATTTTAATCTTCGATAATTTCTGTTTCAAAAATTTTTTGTTCAAAAATTGAATTTAAAAAATATTATTTTATTAAAATTAAAAGACCTATTATTTTAGGTAATAGGTTTTTAATTTAAATCTTATGAAATACAAGTTTTAATTTATCAATTAAACCATTTATTATGAAAATTTTAATAAATATTAAATAATCTTCTTCTGTAAGATTTACTTCATCTATAAAATTTTTTAATTATTTGATATCTAAAGCTAGCCAAAAATTTCCATAATGAATTTTACTAAATTTAATAAATTTCTATGAATTTAAAAACTATATTGATTATATTATTTTATGTTTTTTATTCCCGTTTTCCAATATTTCTTATGAATCTAAAAAAAAACCATCTCTACATTTTAATTAATCAACAGCAAGAACACCATGCTTAATACCAAATTAAATTGTTAAATTATGAAACCATAGTAATCTAGTTTAATTACCTAAATCTTTTGAATTTATAGCATACAAAAACAAAGAAATATAATAATGATAAGTAAAATCTAGCTTTAATTTAAGCTACCAGCATTCATCAGGATAATTAATGGCATAATTAAAAAATTTCATTAAATAAAATTTTTTTTATTATTCATTAAATTTAATATAAATTGATGCCAAATTTAAAACTATCCATCTGTCTATTATAGGAAAAGCTTATAAGTATAGAAGATAATCTAATTATTCTTTTTCAATTTATGTCTTATTTTTAAAACAAATATCCAATAATATGATTGATATCTCATCTGTCCATTTATTATTATATTTAAATTTATTCTATGACAAACTCAAAAAAATATTAAGTCTTTCATTATCAAAATATTCAGACAATAAAATTTCCTCTATTTAGCATATAGTTTCTTTTTCAAAATATTATATATAGAAAGGGGACATTAGATTTTTTCTTTCATAATCATTATTTTAAATTATTTATAATAAGAATCTCATCTACTCATTAAAATTAATGATTCCTTTTTGAAACTAATTCTCTAATACAATAAAATTATTCAAGCAAAAAAATTATGTAGTTAATATTGAAATTAATTCAAGCTTACTAAGTTTTAATTCTTAAATTATAAACTATAAATTCTTAATTGCTTTATTCGATATTATTTAACTTAGAGGAAAATTGTTGTGAGAAATGTATTTTAATTTATCGGGAAATTATTTAAAATACATTTTCATATCAGAGTGAAAATCATCATAAAGAATCAAACATATTGCAAATTCATAATTATATTTTATTTATTTTAAGATTATTTATTCTTTTAGGGAATATTTCTTTTTCTTATCAAAAAACTATAATATAAATTTACACTACATACCACATAATTACCAATCAAATAGTTCACTTAAATATGTTGAGTCTAAACTTTTTTAATTTTTACAATTTAATTAACTTGGCTTTTAATGTATTAGCTAAGTTATTTTTTATCATAATTTCTATATCTTAATAGCAACCATAAAGATTTAATATTAAAAAATTCAGAATGAAAAATAGTTTAAAGTTTAAAGCTTTTTTCCATTATTTAAAATAAAATAGAGTTTGACCTTAAAATAATTTCATTTCCAACTAAAAAAACTTCTGATTTTATGTCACAAGTTAAGGATTGTTTTAAGAGATTTAATATATCCTCTTAATCTAAATAATTTTTTTTTTATGGGCCAAATTCTTTATTTATTTTTTTTAATTTTATTATTAATTCATCTTTCACAAATATTTACTGATTTAAGAGTCTTATACTAGTTTTATATTTTCCATATGATTTAAAATAAGTCCTAATTGAAATTTCATATTGATCAGTTTGTAAATAAGAAAACAGCACTTTTAAAAATTTTATATATTCTTAGGAAGACATTGTTATCTTCATTAAATATTAAAGATATAAATTCTCTGCTAAAATTTCATTTTTAAATAAGCCATAAACTTTATTTAATATAATTTTAGAATTTTCTTTAATTATATTTGAAATAGTATTGATTATCAATATTTGAGATTATTATAACTCAGGATAATTATATAATTCTTAGTAGATAAAAAGTAATCTTGATATTTATTGAACTATATTCTAATATTCTAGTAAGTTTTATTTTTCATCATATTTAAAAGTTTAAATTTTTTTACATAATATCTATATTTAACTATTAAATTGTTCATATCTTTAATAAGCTAAAAGTGTATATAAAAGTGATGATCTAATGTTACCTATATCAAAAGGGATATGGCAGGAATATATTGTATAATTATTTATCCAAAGAAATTAATCGAATAGATTATTTTTTATGATTTATTTAGATAATTAAATATAATGTTAATAAAATTAAGTGAATTCTAAATATTCTGATTAATTTTTTAATTCATCTTTCTTTTCAATCCATTAATATTTTACAAGATTTTATTGCCTTTTTGATAATTATTTAAAGTAAGGTTATGCTTTTTTTATAGAAATTTATTGATTTAGAATTTAATCAGCTATTAAATATGCTTCAATTTCTAACTTTTCAAAATTAAATTATTTAATTAAAGAACTACTTAAGAATTCAATCATTTTTGTTTTATAATTTTTTTAATTATCCAAATAATAAACAAGAGGTATTTGATCTTAGTAGGCAACATTTAATAGAAAAATAGTTTGTTCTTTTTTATTTAATATTGATATTAATTGATTAATTATATCTAAATTATCTTTTTCTAAATTATTGTTTTTGCATAAACTATGAATTAAAGTGAAACCTTAATTTGTTATTATTTCTATATTCTATTCAAGTTCATTTGGATATTTATTTATATAATCAACAATTATTTAAATTGGAGCCTTTTGAAGGAATATTAAAAATGGTGTTCTGTTATCGACACTTTTCTAATGATAATATGGATTTGAATATTAAATAAATTATTACCAATTTTTTCTAATTGCTATCTCATGAAATAAATTATAATTTAATGTTTCAAGTTCAATCTTAAAATCAGTACCTGGATCTTTAGAATAACTTTTAGGAATTTTCAAAGTATGAAAAATACAATTTTTTTTCCATATTTAATACATATTAAATAAATCTTTATCAATTACTTCACCACACAATTTTGCTATTTTTCCAATAAGCTTAATATGATCTGGTTTACTTTAATTAAAATATGAAATAAGATTTTAAACTTAAGATATTTGATTTTAAGAATTGATATCAGTCTTAATTTTTAAAGTATCAATTAAAATTTAAAATTATTATGTGTTTTTAACTACTTCTAAAAATTTTAAGCTCATTTAAACGTGATTCATTCTAACTGAAGGTCTAAGTTTTTTTAACAAATACTAGGCAATAATGATTAACTATTAATTTTTTGGAAATTATTTATTTATTATAACGTATTCAATGATAGAATAATCATCTAAATATTCTAATATTAATTGTAAAATAATTTCTTAATTATTAGTATATAAAAACAAAGCCTTCATAAGTTCAATATTGTGTTCTTAACATAGATCCTACATTATTTACAATATATACTTATATTTTAGTAAGTGTTAACAATTTATCAAAAATTAAGTCTTAAATTTAATTGACAAAATTTTAATTCTTTAAAATAGATTTAGTAATTTTTCTTTATCTTTACCTTCCTAGAGTAATGAAAATTGACAATTTATCTTTATCAAAAGGATAAACAAAATTCATATATTCTTCTAATTAATCTAATCCTTTTTAATCTATTTATTATTCATCAAAATTTTACTCCTACGAAGGATGAATTTCTAATTATTCTTTTTATTCTTATTTTAATTAACTATTTTTTTCATCCCCTTATTTTTGATTTATATATATATGTTAGATGATTTTTTCTTATTATTTATTTTAAATCATATCTTATTTTTATTTTTAAATTCTGTCTTATTATTATATTTAATTGTTTTAATTTTTTTCTTGTTCTTTAAATTACAATGGATAACTCTTTTATACTTATTACTCTGATTATATTTTTATTTATTACTAAAAATGAATTCTATTTAGTTCTGTTTATTTATTTTATTCTTCTTTTGTTGCCAGACATTCTTATGATTAGTGTTAATTTTCATTAATATCCTATTATTCATTTTTATCTTCAATTTAGGTTATTTTTTTGGATTATAATTATTTTGAGTTTTTTCTTTATTATATTGATTAATCCTATTGGGAATATTATAAACTCCAGGTTTATTATTATGCTTCATTTTTTTTACAGATAGAACAACCCATTAAATTAAAATTTATAAATAAAATTTATTGTAATAGAGCAAAATTAAATGCTTTTATAAATTCATTCTACTAAATGCATTTTAATCTGATATATTATTATTATTTTTATTGAAGAATTTGCCTAATTAAAAATAGTTAATTTTATAAAAAGAAGCAAAATTTTGATAATTTTTGGTTTGATGATAAATTTATCAAGAATATTGATATATTAATTAAAAATGAGATAAAAATGTTGCTTAATATTTATTAATATTATATAATAAATAGATTATAAATTAGTATAAATTTGAATATTAATGTAATTGAAATCAATCTAATAATCCATCAAATAATATATTATTTAATCTGACTTAGTTTTGTGATAATCTTATAAGTTTGACTTTTGTAATATTTTATAATTCAATTTCTGGATTAATTCCAATGTTTGATCTTCTTTCTCCTATTTAGTTTCTCCAGGGATTTAATAAAACATGATCATAGAATTCTCCATTCCACATAATTTTAATTTCGTTTCTTTAAAATGCTATAATTGCACTAATTCCAATTGTTGGAAAAAGAGTAAATGATGAAACTGGTAATGGTATTGAATAAAGTGAAGAAAAAGTAAACCATAAAGTTAATCCTACTAATAAACCAATATAAGATATTAATCTATAAATAATTGAATCTTTATATCTGTCAACTCTATGAGCATAAGCAAAGAAAAATGCTGGAAATAATATAGAAGATATTGATAACCAACCACATCTTTTTTTATATATTGGATAAAAATATGGAAATTAAGCAGTAAGTGGAGTATTAAAATATTTCATAATTAGACTATCCCATTCATAACGTACAAATATACTACCAAAAATTGAAAATAATATATCCATTATTATACATGGAATAAAAAAACTTATGCCATTTTTTAAACTAGTTATTTTGAATAATTTAATTGAAGTTCCAACCAAAAATATTGTTAATACATTACTTATCTAAAATATCAATTATATTTTTATACAATCCATGGCTCATTATTATCAACATATAAATGCAAAGTTACAATCGACAAAAGTAATCCAATAATATCACATGCTCTTAAAAATTTAATTATTTTTATTTTTAAGAATATCATCTTATAACAAATCTAAATATAAATTCATTTTTTACTTCACTAATCAAAATAAATCCAAAAATTAAACAAAAAAATCGAACTAAATTTTCTTCAACATCTTCTACTTTTTTTTCAAATATATAAGATGAAATTACACCCATACAAAATATAAAGTTATATATAATTGCACTTTTAAAACCCAAATGAAACCCTTAAAAAACAACCACATTCTTATTATTTTATATATCATAATAAGTTATTTTAAATGCACTTAATTTTTATTATCTTGATAGAATGAGTACAAATGTTGACATTGTTACTATTAAAATTAAATAACTCCAATCAAATCTTTTAGGATGGAAATTAGGATCACAAATATACTAATAAGAAAACTTTAATTATTCTTTCTTTATTTTTAGAGTTATATCAATAACAGCCCAATAATTTTCCTTAGTTAATTTATTTTCACAAATATATTGAATATTTATTTTCTCAATTCCGTTTTTCTTAACTAAAATATTATTAGTATTATCTAATTTAAATAATATTTACTTAGTGAAATCTTTAAAGTCTATCCCTTCTAAGTTGATAAGCCTATTGAATCTATTATTAAATCAGTATCTCCTGTATTAATGATATTTAAAGGTGTATATGCTATTTTCTAATTTACATTTGATTTTATATAAAATAGATCTAAAGGTGCACAATTGCTCCAACAAGCCTATTCTTATAAACTAAATTATTAATTAAGATAATCATCTTAATAAACTACATATGTTGTCGATTATTATGTTAATGGGCCTAAAGTTATACCTATATTTCTTATAGCTTAAAAATAATCAATTGAGATTATAAATAAAAAAAAAATCATATAATAATTACTTTTTAAATACATTATATAAATTAAAAATTAAGAAATGCTAATAATTTTAAAAAAAGAGTATTAAACATAAAAAATACCTAAAAAAATAAATAAAGTATAATTAAAAGTTTATTATTACATCCAAATAAAGACTATTATTATAAAGTTTAATAAATTAAAAATAGTCATACTAGTAATTCAGCATTTCTGGAACAATATAAACGTTTATAAATCATCAATATTTATTTTGCACTCTCTAAATATTCAACTTAATTATTATTAATAAAATATACAAGAACCTTTTCTTTTTATAACAATTTATATAAATGAATTTTTATTAAAAATTATCTTAAAAAAAAAGAAATGTTATTCCAATTTTTTTATAAGATTCGATTAATATCAACCTTAATTTCTCATTCTTGAGTAATATATAGTTGTTGCTTTTGGTATAATAATTATGACTATTCTGAAATTTCATCAGAATAAGTATTTAAGAATTAGATAAAATTTTGATGTCATCATAAATGGAAAAATATTATATTCCTTGATTGTCATTATAAATATATAAAATATGATTGAAGAAAGTCTGATTAAGTTATTTTTACATAAATTTGTTTAAGCAATCTTATAAAAAGAGCTTTTGAGCTTTTAAGATTTATAAAAAATTAAACTAATAAATTTTAAATATGAATATTTTTAAAGATTACTGAATTAAATAAAATAACTTTAAGTAGAATAAAAATTTACTTATAAATTCTAATAAATAAAATATAAATAATATTTTTTTCAATAAAATTTAATAAAAATGTCTAAAGAATACTATTGAAGGTGATAAAAGATCATTAATTTGTAAAGCTTAGTATAAAACTATAAATAAAATATTATAATGTTAATTCATTTTTGGAATCCATTAACATATTTATAATCATCAAAACATTAAATTAAATGGGAAATATCATTATTTGTCATTTTTCTAAGAAGATTAATGAAAAAGTAAAATAATTACCTTCGTTAAACATAAAACCTTGCTTCAAATAGAAATGAATTATTATTTCATCAAATGACATTAATAAACCACATTATTTTTAAATTTATACAAATAATGATGTTTTGTAACATATGAAATATTAGTAAGATGATTCAAGTCAAGAATTGAACTACTGGAAATTCTTACTTCTTGAATAAGAAAAATAAGGTAATATTAATTATATTGATTTATTATGCTATGCTAAGGTAAAAGGAAACTTTATTTTAGAAGAGAAAATAAAAGACTCCATCAAATTATTTAGTTTAGAGAAGAATTAAATTGCTAGAACGATTAAGCATCTTGTGAATTAATTTATTTAAAAAAAATATAAATACTCCAAAGAAATAAGTAAGTATTTATTTGAAATAAGAGTAAAATATTTATATAGATCTAATTGAAATAATTTAAAAATATATATTACATTTATTTGCAAATTTATTATTTAATTATTCATAATCTACATGAAAAAATTAAAAATATACTCTAATTAAAAATAAATTGAATTTTTGATTCAGTTATTATTTTAGTTTAATATCAAAGAAGTTTCTTAAGAATCGATTGATTTTGATGACGATAATTTTTGTATTAAAGTGAAATAAATTTAAAATATATAATTGATTCTACTTATCTTTGTATTATATATATTTAATTAAAAATGATATTATTTTAAATTTATAAATTGATTTCAATACCAAACAAATTATTCTTCATACATCTCTAAAATTTCAATTTTTAATTGATAAGAAAAAAATATATGGTTAGGGTCTAATAATATCATTAAAACTTTGACAAGCTTCAAATATAAATATATAAAGAATTTATATTTAATTAGATTAGGAATGTAAATTTTAAATTCACATCTTAGAATTGTTAATTTCAATTTAAGATTTTAATTTCAGTATAAGAATGAATTTAATAGCTTAATTAAAACACGTAATTTCATCATCAAATTGATAGAGTTTATCTAAATTAATTTTTATTTAATTCTGTTTAAAGAAATATCATAAAAAAATATCAAATAATATAACATAAGTAATCATGTTCACAGGTTTGATTTTCTTAGCATTATCAATATAGGTAAGAAGATTTTAAAATTTATTCGATTAAAATATATACTTTGTAATGATATGCACTTTTTTAAATGATTTCCCTAAAACTACAAATAAGAATCAACCTTTAATAAAATATGCAAAAAAAACGTGTTTGAACAGCCTTATCTAAAGCAATAGCTATAATAAAAAATCTAATAACTAACATTTATAATTATAAGATTTAACTAAGTTTGAATAAATTTAATATTTAAATCAAATTAGGATAACGTATTTTAAAATTTTGATTAAATTAATTTCTCCCTATCATCTATAATTCTTATGCAAGCAATAATTTCTTTTAGAAATATTTAATTAGCAAAATAGGTTGTATGGGGTAATTGATATGTCAGAAATTTGTTATCAAAATATGAATCATGTAATAATAATATTTCTGAGAAGAAATGTAAATGCTACAGATATAAATTTAAACTTGAAAATATCAAAATTGTTTTTTTGAAATATATGTGTGCAATCATATTGAATCTATTTAATATTCTGTATTAGTTTTTTATATTTCCTTTATGCTTTAGAATGAATTGACAATAAAAGTAACTATTCTTATAAATAGATTAAAAAAAATATTATTAAAGGTTACTTATTTTATAACAAATTATTCTCTGAGAATTTAAAAAAGTATTTATTTTATATTTGAGATAATACTTTTAGCTTAGCTATTATAAAATTTGGCTGGAAATTTAACTTTAAAAATTCATTTACTATTTTAATAAAAGAATATGTAACTCATAAATTTCAGTTTTAAATACATTAAAGTTGTTATATTTTAATAGATACGCGGTTAATACATAATTTTTAATATAATGTATTTTTGTTGTAAATTCATTTATAAATTACTTCGTAAGCTGGATAAGCTCTCCTAACATCCATTTTATATAAAACATATATATTGCTTTCATTTGTAAAGCCTGTTACAGAATCATATCCTTAATTTGGCCTTCGTATATTTCTATTTTCTTCTGTTTTTTCTACTCTACCAGTTGTAACCAAACAATATAACATTACTTACATTCCTTCATAATCTGGATCNTTATATTAATATTTTATTCTTTCTGTTCTACTCTACCAGTTGTATCAAACAACATAACATTACTTTCATTCTTACATGATTTGGATCATCTTATTAAGTTATTTAATAAGAATAGTTTCTTGAATAAGCTGCATTTTCAGCAAAATAAATACCATCCCCATAAACCGATTTACAATTAAAATATAATTACTTAACTAAATGTGACATCAAATGCTTCTTTTTAACTTTTATAAATCACAGAAGGATGTTAAGAACTGACTCCATGCCATAGATATTTTTTTTATTCTATTTTATTTAATGTATTTTTATAATTTTTATGAATTCCAAATAATTTATTTCTTTCTGATATATAATTCTCCCATAAAGATTAATTTAAATTCTATATATAGCTATTATTGTTCAATCATCAGTTTTCTAAAAATTCTTTTAGATTTTAGTAAATTCCTTAGAATTTTATTGAAGTGGAACTTTAATAAAATTTTCACTTTATTTTATCCATTTCTTTGGATATTACTTTACATAACTCTTAATTGATTCTATTTAAGCTTAAACTTTTTGTTCCTTATTTTTAAATATTTCAATTTAGATTGATTATCCTTTATTAATATTACCATGATATCTTTATGTAACTGAATCTAAAAATTTTTAGAATTTCTCAAAATCTTAATCTCCTATGTGAGGAATTTATAAATTGTAATTAATTAAGTGTTTTTATAATTCAGTTTTAATTTCTTTCAAAACTTTTTCATTTACTTTTCGATCAAATGATTAGATTAAGAATGAATTAGTATTTTCAATTTTTTAATTAAATTTAGTTTTGAAAATATAATTCTNAAAAAAAAAACAATATTATAAAAATAATAAAATAACTTATATGAGCAAAAAGTTTAGGAGAATCTTTTGTATATATGTATGATTATGAAGAATTTAAAAAGTAGAATTCCTTTATATTTTTTTTTATTTTAACAAAGATTCTCAACCAATCTTAGAATTTGGTTATAAACCTAATAATAGTTTATCATATATTATAGATCATTGAATTTGGCTTTACTTGAAATTTAACTTAAAAGTATCAATGCCAATTGTCATAATAGATTCCTAGAAATTGAATTTAAATATATTTAAATTTTTTTAATTTAATTAATATTCAATTATATATAGTTGTTTAATATCTTGCTGTATTTTTGTTGTAAATTCATTAATAAATCACTTCATAAACAGGATAAACTCTCCTAACATCTATCTTATAACAGAATCATATCCTTAACTTGGCCTTCTTATATTAATATTTTATTCTTTCTGTTCTACTCTACCAGTTGTATCAAACAACATAACATTACTTTCATTCTTACATGATTTGGATCATCTTATTAAGTTATTTAATAAGAATAGTTTCTTGAATAAGCTGCATTTTCAGCAAAATAAATACCATCCCCATAAACCGATTTACAATTAAAATATAATTACTTAACTAAATGTGACATCAAATGCTTCTTTTTAACTTTTATAAATCACAGAAGGATGTTAAGAACTGACTCCATGCCATAGATATTTTTTTTATTCTATTTTATTTAATGTATTTTTATAATTTTTATGAATTCCAAATAATTTATTTCTTTCTGATATATAATTCTCCCATAAAGATTAATTTAAATTCTATATATAGCTATTATTGTTCAATCATCAGTTTTCTAAAAATTCTTTTAGATTTTAGTAAATTCCTTAGAATTTTATTGAAGTGGAACTTTAATAAAATTTTCACTTTATTTTATCCATTTCTTTGGATATTACTTTACATAACTCTTAATTGATTCTATTTAAGCTTAAACTTTTTGTTCCTTATTTTTAAATATTTCAATTTAGATTGATTATCCTTTATTAATATTACCATGATATCTTTATGTAACTGAATCTAAAAATTTTTAGAATTTCTCAAAATCTTAATCTCCTATGTGAGGAATTTATAAATTGTAATTAATTAAGTGTTTTTATAATTCAGTTTTAATTTCTTTCAAAACTTTTTCATTTACTTTTCGATCAAATGATTAGATTAAGAATGAATTAGTATTTTCAATTTTTTAATTAATTTTAGTTTTGAAAATATAATTTTAATTAACTAAAATATTATCTTCATAAATAAACGGGTATTTTTATATTTCTCTTTTATAATTTGTTTTTCTATTAATTTAGTAAACTCCTTCGGTTGTAAAAAAAACAGCTAATTTCTTCCAAAAAATTTAAAATTAATAATTTTGATTTTGCTCTTAACTTAAAAAATAATCGTTTAAAGAATTTTTAACTTATTCGTAATTTATAAAGTATTTTTTATTATTATTAATATTCTTAAATGTTAACTTACTTTATTAACCAGATGATAACTCTTATATTGTAAAATTCTATAAATCTACAAAATGAGTACCTGGTAAAGAGGTAATTTTATAATTTAATGCCACAGCAATTTCTTAATTTGATTCTAAAAATTTTGAATATCCCTTATCTATTTACAAATTAATATCCAAAGGATAATTTTCAAAATTTGTTTCACTTTTCCATTGCCATTAAAATTTAGCATTCTATTATTGACCTGATAATGTTCTCTAAAAATTTAGATTTAATTAATCAATACTTAAATAATTTGGTTGGTTTATAATAATTGTTTTAATTAAATTATTACATTAAAAAAATCTATTAATGATGCAGTTCAGAAATATATTTGTCACATAATCATTAATTTATGATTCCTTATCTTCCATATTTAATATAGGTATAACTAAGGTTTAAATATGATAATTATTATTCTCAATCTTATCAAATATAGCTTCTATGTTTTTTTTTAATTTTTATTCATACTATGCTTAATTTTTATTAATGTCTGAAGTAATAAACGCATTTATTATATATCTTATATGCCTAAATTGACTCAGTTAAAAAACAGTAACTTCAATTTAATTTGATTATTGATTATCATTCATAATATTTTCAATATATCTTTGATAGGCTTAACCACCAAAATCCAAAATTTATTAATTCAATTTTTAAGTTTATCCAACAATATAATGACTAAAATTTACAATAGCATCACATTCAATTAAAGTGATATCTGTTGAAACAACTTAAATTTTTTTATTATCACATTCTAGTTACGATAAAATCTAGTAACTAAATTTCTTATAAAATTCAAATATGACATCATTTTACTTTTCTAATTCTTTATAAAATGATCTTAAATGTTTTTCGAAATATTTAATTTGCTTTGCTTATAATCTGCAAATTTTAATAACTGTTTAGTTTTCAAGTTATTTAATTCTTTCACAAATTTTATTTTATTTTTCATCTAATTCAAGTTAATCCTTTGCACGTAATATAATTTTGAATTCTTATGAATAATTCACATAAACATTCGAAACATATTCATTTTATAATAATTCTGTTTCTAAAAACTATTATTTCAGTCGATTAAAAATAAGAATTTTTGGGCAATCAATTATATTAATTATTTAATTTTCTGAATTTTATTTTTCTATTTCTATTAATAGTTTTTTAATTTCCATTAAATTCATGTTCAATCCAATAAAATAGTATTCTTTGTTCATTTTAGATACAATTATTTTATGTTAATCAAGAAAAATTTATTTTTCCATTCCTAAAAATTGCCATAAATCTTCAATTTCAAAATTTTTTTAACTATGGAAGTTCAATTATTCAAAAAATTATTCATATAATTGTTATTTTATTAATTATAAATCTGTCTATTCATGATAAAATATAGAGACTAAAATGGTTGATTCCATTAGATTAACACCAGAAATCTTTATTAAACATTTTCCAAATTAATTAGCAATATTTGCCAAAATTGATTTATATAAATTGTCAAATTTTTATTTCTTATTAAGGATCTTAATAATTTATTCTTAACAATTAAAGCTAAATTTTTCACATGAAAACTCATTTAAATCTGATAAAATCTACCTATATTTATCATTTATCATAACAATTTCTCCTTAAAGTTCAATTATCATCAAAGATGGATTTTTATGAATGGTCCAACATCCCAAAAGATTATTCATATAAAATTAATTCAAAAATTATTCCCATAGCATAATTTTGAATTTATCAGTTACAACAATCTACTTAATAGGAAAAAATATTAACATTATATCATTTTTTAACCTTGAAATTTTTTCTACAATATCCTCCTCATTTTTCATTTTCTCTTCTTATATCCATATTTAAATAGTGACTCCTACAAAAAACATTTTTTTATTTCCTATTAAAAGTGATGGATGTGATATAATAATTTCTAACCATTCTTCTTAATCTTAAAGTTATTTTACTTATTTTTCTATGTAATTATTATCTGGAAGAGAGGCCAAATCAATTTCAAATTACTCTTTAATTAATTCAAATTTATTATATTTCTACACAAAATCATTTAGTTACTCTTATAATAATTTAATGTTCAACTTTTCTTTTTATTAACATATTAAAATAATTTAATTTGAGGTATATTTTAATTCTAAAGCCTAATTTTCTAATACATATAAATTATTAAAATCCTCTAAAGAAATATTAGAAGGCAGTAATAAATCCAATTTTTTTATTTTAAGTTATTAAATTAGTTTTTTTTAAATTTCGTCTTAACATAATAATCTGTAAATTTTTGTAATTTCATCATCTGAATCAAAATTAACAGTTAATATTATAAAACGATCTAATTTGATTTTAAATTTCAAAAAAAATTCATCAGCTTTTTTTTATTCTTATTTTTCTTATGTTTTCAATGGATTGATTAAATATTAAAATAATTCCTAATTAATATTTAATTTTATATTATTTTAAACAGCTTCTTTTAGAAACTTTTTAATGATAATACTTTAAAGATAAATCATTTATTCTTATTAAGAAATATTATTTTCTTCTTGCCCTATTAATTGATAAATATTGGAATTTTGTTTTACTTAATTTTTTCCTTTAATAATATGGTAACCTTTTAATTTAATCTTAATTGGTAAACCTTAATGTTATTCTAATAGAGTATCAACTTAATCAGATAGTTTGTTAATTACTTCAACTTCAATATATTCTGCACAATCTAAAAATTCTTTAATACATTTTAGAAACCTTTATTATTTATTATTTTTTGGAGCAAGATTATGAATATTTTTTTTTATTTTATTTGAATTTTAATATTAAAATTCTTTGTCTTTATTTAATTAGTTAATCTCATCATTATTTTCTTCTTTTTATAAAATTGTTGCTCCATATTATAATGCATTTAAACTTTATTATGCCCTTTAACATTTATTTTAGAAATCTTTATCTTAAAGATTACTATCATCAATATATTTATTCTTAATTTCTAATCCTTTTTAATATTGTTTCATAGCTTCTCTCATTTGATTTAATTATTCCAATTAAGATGCACATTTAAAATAAGCTTCGATTAATTATATTCCAGTTTCTTATTTATCAGGATCAAAATCCCGACTACTTAATTCTAAAGCTTCATTTAAAGCTTAAAAAACTTTTTAATACCTTAATTAAATAATAAATTATCTTTACATATACATCTTATTATAAATACTTGCAATTCTCATCAATGTTTTTGCTCTTAAATTTTTTATACCACAATCTGAAGTTAAATTTAAAGCCTTCTCTAGAGCATTTATTGCTTATTATGGATTCCCTTTTTTCATATATAAATTACTTATATTACGGTGAGCTAAATAACTATTTTTAAGCATAGGTCAAAATATATACATTTGAGTGGGGATTTACAAGTATGATTTATGATTAATAATCCAACTGAAAATTTATTCACATTATTCATAACATTCAAACTTTTCCATTACATCCAAACCGTACTAATTTAATTACTTAAATATTTTTTCAGCTTCAATCTATTTTTTAGAGCTTTAGTTTAGTTAAAATTCTAGTTTTAATTTGATTAGTACCTTTTTCATAGTAATCTAATAGATTTTAAACATAATTTTTTGTTAATTCATCTTTATTAAATGTTAATTCAGGAATATCAAGCTTTATCACACAATTATGAGAATTAATTCCTTTATATTATTTCCATTTTTGATCTATTTTTTTTTAATCGAGGAAAGGACTTCTCATAAATATTTCTAATTTATTAATTATCTCATTAAATTTTAAATATTCCATATAAATAGAATCATAAATTTAATTCTACATTTTATAACCAAGACCACATTTTAAAATTTCTATAAATACAAGATATTTATTTACTTAAAGAATAACAAATATCAAATTTAATCATTATGATTTTCTAATATTCTTCTTTAATTAATGAAAATTATAATATACAAATATACAATATAACTCCAACTATTATTAAAGCAATTTGCATAGAAATGTTTTAAAATTTAATTTACAGATTATTAAATAGACAATTTATAATTTATTTTGTTGATATTATAGTGGTTTTGAACTATTTTAATACATAAATATCTTTCTTTGTTTCAAAAATTTTTTAACTAGTAATTATTATTAATTCTCTAAATTATCTCGAATCAATACTTCAATATTTTTTTTTCAAAAATTTTAGTAAAAAATATTAGCAATTAAAATGCATAAGAATATCATAATTTAAATATAATTTACAATGATAATTTTCTTTTTATTTGGAGTATTCTGTTTGAGAGAAAATCAGAAGGTTATAATTTTCATTCTTTAAAGGACAATAAATTTTAAATTATTCTGAGAGATTAGATTAACTTCAACTAACAACATTAATTTGTTAGGTATATATTTATAAGAATAAATTTAAAATCTCAAAATAAAGCTCCAGATTTTATAATATATATATGAAAATTTTTGTGCATTTTTTATTTTAAATATTGTATGAAATTAATTGATATCACATATAATCAATTCAAAAATAACTTTTTGATATATGATAAATCTTCTAATTTAATAATTATCAGTTTTTATTTTTAAAAAGGTTTGTAATTCTTTCGAGCTGAAACCATCGATTATGTTATATTTTTTTTTATATGTTATAAAACCAAATGTCCCTAATAAATTTAAAACAGGATTATTCA
>CAJJDN010000283.1:0-13637 GCA_905182985.1 Paramecium sonneborni | reverse complement strand
TAAGACAATATAGTTAGACTACGGGATGAAAAATGTTTGAATTGTTTTTGAATATTGTTAAATTTATAGATAAATAAATTAATATCATAATATATTTTAGATATCACTTACCTTACTTGTTAAATATAAAATTTAATAGTTAAGTTTCTCAATTTCTATTTGCTTAATTTTATCTATATTCTAATTTTTCTCAGAAAGACTTTTTAATTTTAACTGAAGATTTATACAATATGTCTACTAGATAACATTAGAAATAACAACAATATTTAAAGAATTATTAATAATAAATTAATTTTATTGAACTTAATTAATAATTTTTAAAATATCATAATTCAATCTCAACATTAATACCTTGGGTCTTGTGTTTAACTTTATAGCAAAAATAAAATAAAAGCAAAGAAATTATTATAAGAAGGCCAATAATCCATCCAATATTTTTAGAGGGTGCTGCTACTAAATTAAAAATAATTGTATAATTCCTTTAATATATCCAATTCTCACAAGTTAAAGTGACATTAATTGATTTTGTTTTTCTGTGCAAATTACAGGTAATATTTTAAGTACTAAACAAGTGAAATTATGCTTTTCCTGATGATATATAGAGGGAAATTTCATTCTGATATTTTTGATTTACAATCATAGCATATTAAGAATTAGTTTAATAAAATGAGCCTTACATCAAAATAGGTTCCTCTATATTTAAACTTTCTAAATTGCCTAAGTAATATATTCCTATGTTATAATTAGATTGATTTTTATATCTAAATTATTGCATCAGTGTACCTTCAAAATAAATAGAATTGCCAGTAGAATAAAAATCCAATATATTCGGAATTATTTTTAGAACAGTAGCTAGATTATTAGAATACTAAATCTTTTAAGAATTTATTATGACTCTGATTAAGTAACTATAATTTGATTTATCAGTCAAAAGTATTATTACATTTTCATAGGTATTTCTTATAATTAGAATGTATTTAAATTAATCCATTACATAGCAGCTATATTAAAAATTGCAATAATGTATTATCACATAAACAAGTGGCTATATACTGATATTTTCCTCTTCAATTTCCATTATTTGATAAAAGAGTTGATTCATAATGGTTTAAAAAATAATAATCCTGTTTATTTATCCAAAATTATTAAGAAAGCCAGCAGAAAAATCTTAACAATAAAATAAATCATCAGATTGATAGCTAAATTTTTAAGTTAACTGTATGAAACTGTTATTAGATTAGTTAAACCAATACAAAAATTAACTTTATTTTTTTAAATTCCCTAAGATAAAAATTTGATTTATAATGCCCTTCATTTTAAAGATATTTGAAAATAGTAAGGGAATTTTTGTAATTGTATTTTTGACTATATAACCTGAAGAATTTAAAGTCAAGTTTATCAAATACTATGTAGTATTATTTTGACAAATTGAATATAAATTTTAATTATCTGATGTGGAAGCAAGACAATGAGTGAAGTTTAGTTTATGTTGATGATTATACTTTGGCTTTCATTTACAGAATATTTGTATGCAGTAATCCAGCAACCTTTAGTTAACAATTTATCAATTTTAAAAATATCTTTAATTTAAAAATGAGACAAATCATGCAATTGGCATGAGTTGTATTATCTATCAGCAATTAGGCTTATAGGATATGATAAATAATTATTTCGATTATTTTAATCATTCAAGGTTAAGTTTATGATAATTGTTTTATTGTGCTAAAATATCATAAAATGTGATAAGGAAATAATACTTTAATTAGGAGTTTGTTATAAGGCTGAATTATTTAATGCAGAAATTACTGTATAATTATAAATAATTTTTGGTAAAGTATGGTTAAAGCTTTAATCAAAGTCATTAATTTATATATTAATACTTTAAATTTATTCAAGTTAATAGAAAGCATTTTAATAAAATATGATTGAATTATCAAAAAAGAATGATTTCTAATACTAAATAGCAAGTGTGCATAAAATTGTTGAATTTAATTTTAGCTAATAATATAAACTCATATGCTAAGGCAATGAAGGATTATAAATATAAACTGTATTATTAGCAAAAGTAATATACAAGAATAAATTATCTGATGTTATAATTGTTTTATCATTATTTTCAACTTCTGATAGATTCTTTACATAACAGTAGTTTGGTAAATTTTAAACATTTAAAACTTGAAAACAAATAGCCTAATCATTCCAACAAATATGTGATAAAATCAATTATTAATTAACTAAATTGATTTATTTAATTCTGAAATTCACTTGAATCAATTCTATTCGAATTGGTATATTATTTTATTGTATTGAAATTATTATTACTTCTTAAACATTATTGATATATAAAAAAGAGGATAATAATTGTGTATTCATAATAAGCTGTTTGGGATTGAAATAAATGGTTTTATTGATAAAGAATTTATTTATATAGTCTTAATTTAAGGTAAAACATTTTTAAAAATCCAAAGACATTATTTAAATTTCTTGATTTATAAATAGAATTATTAAATTATTATAAGTTACTATAAACTCTAAGATCTCTGATTCAAAAGTTTTATTTATCGAACTAGCAATCATTCTATTAACATACTAGTATTAAATTAAATAGATTGTCTGATTATCACTTAAACCTATTATTATAATTTCAGGATAAATGCTATAAGCAGTCTAAATTAAATTTGCATTTACAGAAATTGGAATATGCTAGGGTGTATTATTCTAAAGATAAGGATTTTTATAATAGTAAGGGTAATTGAAAATAGATAGTGATATATAATTATATCCTATAAAAAAAAGTAAGTTTCATTAATGTTCTAAATTATTTACAATTATGAGACTAAATTAAAGTTTTACTAAATCTAACCAATTTAATAATAAGTAGTGTTATGGAAAAAAAAATAACTAGTATCATTATTTTATGAATATTGTAATAATTTTCCTGAATAACTGAAAAAATTTCCACTAATATTTGTCCCAGTTGTATATTAATACTATGGAAATTCCTAATTAAACATTACATAAATATTTGTATTATCCTTAGGCAAAATGTAAAGATTATATTTCTCAAACATTTCTTAACTAAAACACATAATAGAAAATGTGAAACTGTTATTTGTAACTTAGAGGTTTATTAAGTTGATTTATAAAGATGGATTTTAAACTTGATAAACTTTAATAACTTAATTCAATGAAAATAATTCACTATCAGCATTAAATTATAATAAGGAATTGAGTTATATTTTATGATCATACTAGAAGACTGCTAATTTGCCCTACTAATAAAGGATTATTGTATGATTTTATTAAAACAATATATACTAGTTATTTTAGAGTTGATTAATTAAATTAAAATTGATTATGAATATTTTATATTAAAATATATTTTTCACATCCCAATAAGGAAGTTATTTAGAACTCTTTTCTAGATTGTGATGAATATTATACCAATATTTGATCACATTAAGATTAAGTCCAATAATTGTAATAAACATTAATGATTATAAAATTAGTCATATAATCTGATGTGAAATTATATTAAAGTTAAAATTAGTTATCTGAGGAGAGAGATATCTATAAGATCTAATATTAAGTAAGTACATAAATAAAAGGATTTATTTTAATCGGAATATCGAAGTCTATAAAGTCGTCATTCCAATAAGTTAAATTTTAATATTAATTTGAAAATAGGGATAGAATAGAGTAATTTTAATAATATTAGGCAATATATAATATAAGTATTATTTCCATTAATAATAGACTATAATTTAGTTCTTATAGGCTCTGAACTTGAAGATGAATATACAATATTATATTCAAAATCATTGATATTCACTAAATAAAAATAATTATTTTAATAACAGTCAAGCAAAATGTTAAATTGTATTGATAAATGAATACTAAAACAATTGTATGAAGGATTTATCTTTAAAGTTGATCCAATTTATTCAATTACTTTATTCTTCCATTCATATATTGTTATTTCATTATTCAATGAAAGAGCAACATAATGAGTATTATTTGATGATAATGATTTAAATTCTATAATAATATTTAGATTTATACAATTTCCACTTATGTTATAGATTTCTTAAAATTAGTGCATAATTTGTATATTTTCAATATTAGGATGCGTTATCCATCTTAATTAGTAATTCTTAAATATTATTTGATTAATATCCTATAAATCATAATTTTATTATCCTTTCTCATATAATACATATGCGTTTTAATATGCAAGCTCATACAAATTGTATTCATAGTATTCTCCCTCTGTTGGGTATAATGAAATCTCTTTTTCCATCAGCATATATGCAGATACATATATCTAATAGAGGAGAAGAAAATTAAAAATCATTTTATAAAAAATATTTGAAGTTCTAATTAAAATTATACGCTTTTAAATTGACAATCTATTGATATTTATTCTATTCTTGATATCAGAGATCAATATCTTTGTTTATTTCTTTAATTACAAATTCATTACTATCATTATACTTTTCATATTAAATTTTGTGCAAAATTATTTCTAATAAACTTTTGATAATTTCTAATTTAAATATATATGGCAAATAATTTTCTAAAAAAATAATAATATATTCCTTTTTAATTTATTATGAGATTGAAAATGTTTAAAAATAGGAATTTTAATATAAGTAAAATGGGTTGGATGTCAATTATTTAATATTAATTATAATTATTATAATAAATTACAGAGTTAATGACCATAACTATTAAAAAAGATTATTTAACTCAAATAACCAAAAATTCAGTCATATAAAAGAAATGAATTAAGAATTTAGGAATCTCATGTAGAAATGTAGTTAGAAATTTAATTATTTAAATAGCAATCTTATGCAATTTATCCTTATTATCAGCTAAGATATTACATTTTCATAAATTGAATCTTTATTTCTTGGTGAAAATGTTTATTTGAATATTAAATTTTATATCTTTAGGAAAATTATTCTTCATTAAAACAAACTAAAATTCTATTCAACACATTTTAATCCTAGTTGAATAAGCTAATAAAAAATTTCGATTCATATTATCAAGATTATGTTGTTTAAATTAAATAATATCAATTTATTCTATTACTAATCTAATAATTTTACATATGTGAAAATTTACATTTCAAACTTCAAATCCATCATATTTGTTAATTAATTCAAATAATTATGAGTCTTATCTAAGTTTGAAAGTTGAACATTAGCATAAATTTTGATGATTTTTTTTGGAGGTGTGAATAAAATGCCTTAGCCTTAGTTTAAAATGGATCATAGTATTAAATATTATTTTATTAAATATTATTTTAAATTTAGAACAATAATACAATATCAGATTTTAAATATTATCTTTAATTTTTCATAAGATAATGCTCGTATGAATTCATATGTCTTTATGTATAGAATATAAATGTTTGTTCACATAAAATATTAATCTATTTCAAAATCATAAAAACGGATATAATACCAAAATTTTAACATGATGAAGTCCATACTTTTTTTGATTAAAATGCACCTTTAAAGGCAATATTTGATTTGAATTCAAAAGACAACTCATTGGAATTGTAGTAAATAGTTTAATGAAAGCCCAATAAAAATTATAGCTTTACAGCAAAATTAAAAAATTATTAAAGGAGTCCACTAATCAATTTAATGATTACTTTCATTTTTAGTTAAAGATGAAGTTAAATTTTATAAGAGGCTGAAATAGATTTAATTTTATATATTTTTCTTTTGGTTCAATTATTAAAATATAGTATATATCTATTCTTTCTATTCCATTCAAAATTTTATTTGATATTGATCTATTAAAACTTGAATTACGGGTCTAATGTTTAAAGGACTATAATTATTTTTTTTAATTAATTAAAAAGGATTTAATAAAAAATGATAGAAAATGAAGAGGATCTGCTTTGTTTTTAGAAACATAGGCTTCCTGTCTTAATGATTGCTTGGGATATAAAATTAAAGAAGAATAAAAAACTGTTATGTTCTAAATGCCTAGAAATTTTGGAATCAGAAGTTGAATTTAAGAATTTTAAGAAAACTTATTAAACAATTGAAGAAAATTAAAAGTTAAAGAAAGAATAAGTTGAGAAAATAATATTTATTAATATAAAATAGATAGAATAATTATAATAGGAATTTCATTAATTAAAATCTAATGTTGTTCAATAATTAGATGAATTAATTGGAAATTTAGATGAATGGATCAAATATTTAACCGCTTTTGCCTAATAAAATTTTCAATATAGTTTCTTTGAAGAATTGGACATATTAATTACCTAAAAAAAACTTGATGGATTCAATTAAAAATCTTTAATTCATAAAATCACTTAGATTAATTAATCATGGAATTAAAAGCTTAAAAAACTAAATTTATTTAATTCATTTTAAGAAAGTAAAAAATGTTAAGATATACTAAAAGTTATAGAAAATCTCAATTAAATAAATGAAAAAATCTCAACAGAACCAAGCTTAGGCAATATATAATTATAATAGCATATGAATTAATATATAAATCAATAAAAAATATTAAAAAAATAAGTAATGATGGATAACTAAATTGAATTTAATTTAATTGATGATTCAAATTAATAGTAAGAGTAGTGTTGGGTGATAGTGTTCAATAAAACAGGATCAATTATGATTTCAACTTGTAATAATCTTATTAAAATTTGGAATTTTGACTAAGGAAGATTACAAATATCTTATATTTATGAAGTACATGTAGATGATGTTTTGTGTTTGGTTTACAGCAAATCGAGAAATAACTTTATTTCTGGATCGAGAGATAATACGATAATTTGTTGGTAATAAATCAAATAAAAGGGATGGAAATGTTCATAACCAATCTAATAACATAAAGGTTGGGTTCATTGTTTAATATTAAATAAGCAAGAAGATCAACTTATAACTGGAAGTGATGATTGTTCAATAAGAGTTTGGAAAGTAGATTTTATTAAGAATGAGCTTACTTTTCTGTAAGAATTAGTTTAACATACCAACAGTGTAAATTCATTGAGTTTTAATTAATCTGAAACTGTGTTTGCATCATGTGGATTTCATGAACTTATAATATGGGAGAAAGGATTATAAGGAAAATGGAGATTTAAATATAAACAAGATGTTTTTTATGGAAATAAAATACATTTCATAAATGATCAACAATTTATTTGGGTAACTAAATCTAAAAATATTGATGATATTTTGGTGTTTGAATAATAAGCTGGTGTCTTTAAAAAGAATTCAATCAAAAATATTCAATTAATATAAAATAATCAATGTGATGATGAACTTTATTTTCCAATAATACATAATAAAGAGAAAAACATGATTTTGGTAAGACATAAACACCATATATATCTTATTAGACAATTAAACAATGCTTTATTTAAAACTATTGTATCATTGAATTGTTAAATTAATGAGACTTTTGGAGGTATGACCAATGATGGATAGTATTTAGTATTATGGGATAATAAATATCAAAAGTACTCATCTTATGAGATTTTAAATAAATGAATTTTATAAATAATTATATTATTAAAATTATTATCTATTTAAGTTAAAAAGTGCAAGGAACATAAATGAACATAATAAATAGAAAAAGACTTTATATTAATTAAGCCCCCTGAATATTAGATAACAAACTCATAGATGTCAGAATTTTATGTTTTAAAAGATAATTACAATAACGATTAGAATTTTTGTGAATTTCGATAAATGATAAAATAATAAAATAATAAAAATATTTACCTACTAAATTTTGACTTATTCAATATGTTTAACAATAAAATTTTATATTTGATGATTATTGGGCTGTTAATTAATCAAAAATTTTTGTAAGTTATTTCAAATTTATTACTTATTTCTGTGCGCTTAATATTTATAAATATGTCAATATATAATATCAATAAATACAACGCCGCCTTTGGCTGCCATTTTGATAAAATTTTAAGAATTGAATTTTTAAAATGAATGTAATTTAATTTTGAATTTTTCGAAATCATTAACAAAATTTATTTCATAAACATACTTAAATAAAAATTCTCAAATAACTCAAAAAACTTATCGTTTTAGAAATATATTTGAATCATTTTATTTAGGGCAGTTTTGAGATTTAAATATGCAATTAAAAAAGTCATTTTTACAAAAAGAAGTAAAGAGAAAAATTTTAAAGATGATTTATCTATAATTTTGAATTTTTATTAATAAAACGAGAATAAAATCATTAAAGTTATATTGATAATTGAAGCTAATACCTAAAGGTTCATTATTGTAATCAACCATATATAAAAAGCTATTCTACATTCACAAGATGGAAGTTAAATGGTTACTATAATAGTAGGCTAGAGAAAAGAATCTTGTAAGAATTCGATTTCTTAAAAGATAATGCAATAATGTATAAAAAAATAGGAAATTCTAAATTTATTGTAGATTTTTTACTCATAATAGCAACACCTATCTTAATCCTAATTTTAAATATATTTATATATAAAATATATGGTATTAAAATTTCTTGTGGTTCCACCCCTAGATTATGCAATTAGAGATTATTCAGCAAAGATATTATTGTTACTTATTCTACAACAAGACAGGAAATGTTGAACTAAATGAAAATTAGATTATAAGAGCTATAAATATGATAATAGTTTATTTTAAAGTATGTTGACCTTGATAATAAAGTTTAAAAAATTTTTGTTCATATTGATACCCAGTAATATTCTTTTAAAAAAGGCTGTATTAAAAAGTGCTTAAAAGGTAATAGACTTCTTGATGACATAAGTCATCATCATAGAAGAAAATAATAATCCAAATTTACATTTATTGATTTAGAAATAAAGCACAAAAAAAATATAATTCTATTTTTTCTGAATACTTCTCAGAATTTTCCAATAATAAAATAAGAAATAAAATTATTTAAATGAATAGTTAGAAATGGTAAAAAGTAATAAAATAGCCAATCTTTTAAATAACAAAACTTAAATAAAATATGAGAAATCACTGATCAATTTAAATAAAACTAAAATATAAAATTTAATTTAATAATCCAAAGACATCATTTACGAGTAAATATTAAAATGAAAATAAATAATTAATTTAGAAAGGGATAATTTTCTTGAAGTTTAAATTGAAATAATATTAAGCAGATTATAAAAACAATTAAGAATTTCATATTAACTATTTAGATAGTAAAATGATGATAGTAGTAATAAAATGATCCAATTTATAAAAAAAATTATAGAATTAAAAGGAATTTTCTAGTTTATATTATGTTTATGGAAAATAAAGAATTTTTAGTGAAATTTCAATAATAAAAGAAGGTTAGCTTAATAAAAATTATTATCATAATCAAAAAAATAACTGGATAATTTATCACAAGGAATATAATAAAATTAGTGACTAAAGTGATTAATCTTAAGATTTCCATCATTATAAATATCAATTACTAAAAATATTGAGCAAATAATTCTTCTCAGCTATTTTAAAGATGTATAATAAAATAACTTAATCTTAGAACTTCTGAGATGGCTGATTCAATTTTTAATTTCATTTAGAATAAGATTGTAAATGATAGCTAATCAAGTTATTTACTTAGAATCATTGTTAAGTTTACTTAATTATTCTCTAAAAACATTTCTCATTTTCATTTCAATTTCTTCAATTTTGGTCATGTTCTGGATCTTTTTTGTGTATATATGATTAAATAAAACTAAGAAGAAGGCAATGATGAACCATTTTTTGGTATTTTGATTGTAAATTTTAGGAATTTAATATAGGTTAAGAAAGATTAATCAGAATTCTTATAAGGATATTATTTAGATTTATCTCTAATTGTTATATGCCTATTTGTTGAAATGAAATAGTATAATTGGATAAAAATTGAAAAGATTTATCTGAAAATTTATTTAATGGATATTTTAATTGTAAGTTGTCTTGTGCAATTAACTTTGGTCAATTCATTTCAATCTGTGAAGATTTATAAGTTTCTCATTTCATCACAAATGTAATGATAATAATAAAAATCAGTTTGATAGGGCTCATTTTAGTTAGATTTAATGTTACTTTTGCTGTCTAATATATATAATATCTGCAAATAATGTAATTATGTTTATGAATAATAAACTTTGTCATATTTATGAAAACTTATGTTTAAAACATAAATTAGCCAGTTTTATGAAGAATAAGATGATGGTAACAAAAATAGTGAAAAAGTATGCTCATCCTAGCTTAAATTTTAGGTATCTCTTATTTACTTAAATATAAAAGATTATTTTATCATTTGATAGAAGAAATGCCTTGTTTTATCTACATNTGTAATAATCTTATTAAAATTTGGAATTTTGACTAAGGAAGATTACAAATATCTTATATTTATGAAGTACATGTAGATGATGTTTTGTGTTTGGTTTACAGCAAATCGAGAAATAACTTTATTTCTGGATCGAGAGATAATACGATAATTTGTTGGTAATAAATCAAATAAAAGGGATGGAAATGTTCATAACCAATCTAATAACATAAAGGTTGGGTTCATTGTTTAATATTAAATAAGCAAGAAGATCAACTTATAACTGGAAGTGATGATTGTTCAATAAGAGTTTGGAAAGTAGATTTTATTAAGAATGAGCTTACTTTTCTGTAAGAATTAGTTTAACATACCAACAGTGTAAATTCATTGAGTTTTAATTAATCTGAAACTGTGTTTGCATCATGTGGATTTCATGAACTTATAATATGGGAGAAAGGATTATAAGGAAAATGGAGATTTAAATATAAACAAGATGTTTTTTATGGAAATAAAATACATTTCATAAATGATCAACAATTTATTTGGGTAACTAAATCTAAAAATATTGATGATATTTTGGTGTTTGAATAATAAGCTGGTGTCTTTAAAAAGAATTCAATCAAAAATATTCAATTAATATAAAATAATCAATGTGATGATGAACTTTATTTTCCAATAATACATAATAAAGAGAAAAACATGATTTTGGTAAGACATAAACACCATATATATCTTATTAGACAATTAAACAATGCTTTATTTAAAACTATTGTATCATTGAATTGTTAAATTAATGAGACTTTTGGAGGTATGA
Organism: Paramecium sonneborni; assembly: GCA_905182985.1. NCBI lineage: Eukaryota > Ciliophora > Oligohymenophorea > Peniculida > Parameciidae > Paramecium > Paramecium sonneborni. The sequence continues at coordinate 2,527 of CAJJDN010000283.1, read as the reverse complement.
CCAATGATGGATAGTATTTAGTATTATGGGATAATAAATATCAAAAGTACTCATCTTATGAGATTTTAAATAAATGAATTTTATAAATAATTATATGTATAATATTCATTTAGGATTTAATTTAAATTTTTGAATTAGCTTTCTGTATTTTACATTATTATGATAAAAAGGAATTTATAAAAAATTATAATTATTATTTTTTAATAGTTTTATTTTTTTTTAGAATTAAAATTTGGCATTCAAGAGATACCAATCAATATGAATAGAAACAATTATTTAACTTTTCTAATTTTCACAAAATATATACATTAACTTAAGATATCATATAAATTATGATTTTTAGATACTTAATTTTTATATTTCTTGTAATGATTTTTCTTGTTGGTATTTGTTAAAATTGAATATTTTTAAATATATATAAGCTATCTTTAAAAGAAGGATATAGGAATATAAGAAAAAAGAAAACTTTGAAAGCAACATCTAATAGTTACATTAACGAGATTTCATTTTAGGTGTTTATAAATTGAAGAATTGCTACTACTCTTACTCAAAGTAAACATCTTAATCTATAGTTTCTCTTAAAATAAAAGATTTGCTAAAATAAAGTTAGCTTCTCATTCAGAAAAGGGAATATAAATTTAATTTGAAATTCTATTTTTAACTAGCTTTTAATTCTAAAGTTTAGTATACATGTTTAATTGACTAGAATACCTATATTTATATGAATAAAATGATAAAATTAGAATTCAATATGAAAAAAAAGGGTGATTAAAAGAGATCTCATTTCATTAATTAATTTAATTAATAAAAATGAATATCTTAAATGAAAAATAAATTCATGAAACATTAGAAGCAATATACAAAATTCATAATCTAAAATAGATTGCAGTTGATTTAGATTTAACAGAAAAGGTATGGATTTAATTCTTACGTAGTAAGTGTTTAGTAGAGAAACTAAATAATAATAATAAAGTGAATAATTTAAGGTTTTATAAAAAGAAGTCAAGTCTAAAGAGAATCAAGCAAGACTCAACTATTATAAAAATATATGAGACCAAATATGGATTTTAAATCATCAGTAAATGATTCTTTGGAGAAGATCTTAAAATAGATATATTAATATATATATCAAATTTAACGAGAAAATAAGAATTATTAGAATATGAAAATTACTTTAAGACATAAAATTGTTATCTGAATTATATTCTAAAGAATAATAGAAATTAACTAAACTATTAGAGGATAATCAATTCATCGATAAAATATAAGGGCAATTTGAACTCTTATTCAATAGTTCTGAATACTTTTAGAAGCTAGATGCATTAAAAAAAAAAATTAAAGATATTATGGAAACTTCCTTAACTACTTAAAATGACTTTGTATATTTTATTAAACATAGAAAAAACCAAGTTTAAGTAGACTCTGCAATAATCATAAAAAGAAAATTATTATGATTGAGTTATTCAATTAATTAGCATAAATAAAAAGGAATTTCAATAAAAATTGAATGAAATAAGCGATAAATTGATTACAGATGTATTCTTATGCAATAATAAGTCTAAATAATCAAGATAAGAATTGTTGAAGTCCTAATATTCTAAATTATAGATTATTTTGAATGAATATAAAAATATATTTGGCAATAATAATTATAGCCGAGAATTGAAAAAGTATTGCTCTATAAAATAATTGGAGACTGAAATATTAAAATTAACAGAATCTAATAAAAATTTAGAATCTAAAAGAAATGTGTAATAATGATGAATAGAGAATAATTTAGTAAATTCTATGGAATAGTCATTAAGGTAGAATTTAATTCGATAAACAAAAAATTATAGTCAAAATTATTTATAATTTTTACAAGAATTCATAAGAAATTAAACAGACAAAATAGCCCTTTTTCTATCTCGAAATTATTAAACTCTTAAATTCGATTGTTTTCCTACAAATAAAAATAAAATTTAATATATTGAAAAGAAAGTCAAGGATGTGATTTAAAAATGATTCTTCATTCCTTAAGTTACTCTTTTTTATAATTAATTTTGGAAATTTTTTCACTATATTTAAACTAATTGATTGTTAGAATTGTATAAAAAAAACAATAATTATAAATTTGAATGCCCTTAATTTAAAAAAAAAAATGTTATTAATTTCAATTTCATCACGCACAAGGATCATAAAGGATTAGAATATAAATGGAGAACGAAAGATAGAAATAAAACACTGCTAGCTCTAGTAGTGATTAAGAATATCATTATCAAGAGAAGAAAATAGTGAAACATAGAATTCCTTAATAGTGTAAATTATTTTTGGTGAAAGCTTTTTACATTAATTAGAAAATAAAACTGAATGTAAATTCCTATTAAATAAAATGCAATTATACTGTTTAATATTGAGAAAGATTGAATACATTGAGAGAAAACCAAAGATAAAAGCGTGTAATATCTGCCTTTTGAAAAATAATTCTTTTATGGAAGAATAAATAATTTGACAATAAAGAATAAATAATAATAAAAAACTTTTATAA
>CAJJDN010000281.1:25758-36272 GCA_905182985.1 Paramecium sonneborni | reverse complement strand
CTATTTCCCGAAGTCAACCCATGCACAACCATACTAAATACAAGGGGAAGGTATATTTTTCCGGCCAACCCCAGCCACCACTATATTACTGTCGTTCGAAAGGGAAATAGGTCTGTACTGACCAAACCCAACATAAAATTATAATAATTTGAATAGTTATATTATTTTATTTATTTTTTAATTAAAATAATGATGATGATAATTGTTCATTATAATTGAGGTGATTTCTAATTAGTGTTATTTAATTATTGTTAATAAAATTAATATTGTAATGCTTTAAACATTTTTTAAAATGTATAATCATAATATTATTAAGCTTTTTCAAATTTATTTACGTTTTACAAAAAATTTGCTATATTTAATATGATAATTGTATTTTACCTTCATTATAGTACAGATCTTAAGGATTTTTTTAAATAGGATAAAAATTATATTATAAAGATACTTCAAATTGATTTAATTTTTTCAAAGAAATTGCTTTATTAAATATTTTATTTTATATACCTTAATTAAAGTGCAATTTAAAATCTTCAGGATTTTTTTAAATTGCATAATCATAACATTAATAAGCTTCTTCATATCTATTTAAGTTATATAATGTATTAGCTATAATTAATATTTTATTGGTGTTTACCTTTTCCATTATACAAGTCTGAATCTTCAGGATTTTTTTGAATTGCATAATCATAATATTATAAAGCTTCTTCAAATCTATTTAAGTTATATAATGTATCAGCTATATTTAATATTTTATTGGTTTTTACCTTTTCCATTATATAATATTGAATTTTCAGGATTTTTTTAAATTGCATAATCATACTATTGTAAAGCTTCTTCAAATCTATTTAAGTTACATAATGTATTAGCTATATTAAATATTGTATTTGATTTTACCTTTATTAAAGTACAATTTAAAATCTACAGGATTTTTTTAAATTGCATAGTCATAATATTATAAAGCTTCTTCAAATCTATTTAATTTTGTCAAAGAATCTGCTGTATTTAATATTTTATATTTAATTACCTTTATTAAAATACAATTTAAAATCTTCAGGATTTTTTTAAATTGCATAATCATAATATTATAAAGCTTCTTAAAATTTATTTAAGGTATATAATTCATTAGCTATAATTAATATTTTATTGGTGTTTACCTTTTCCATTATACAAGTCTGAATCTCCAGGATTTTTTTGAATTGCATAATCATAATATTATAAAGCTTCTTCAAATCTATTTAATTTATCTAATGTATCAGCTATATTTTATATGTTATTGGTTTTTACCTTTTCCAATATACAAGTCTGAATCTTCAGGATTTTTTTAAATTGCATAGTCATATTATTCTAAAGCTTCTTCAAATTTATTTAATTTATTTAATACATAAGCTATATGTAATATTTTATTTGTTATTACCTTTCGCATTATATAAGTTTGAATCTTCAGAATTTTTTTAAATTGCATAATCATAATATTATAAAGCTTCTTCAAATTGATGTAATTTTTACAAAGAATTTGCTATATATAATATTTTATTTGTTAATACCTTTATTAAAGTACAATTTAAAATCTTCAGGATTTTTTTGAATTGCATAATCATAATATTATAAAGCTTCTTCAAATCTATTTAATTTATCTAATGTATTAGCTATATTGAATATTATATTTGTTTTTACCTTTACCATTAAACAAACTTGAATTTTCAGGATTAATTTATATTGCATAATCATAATATTATAAAGATTCTTCAAATCTATTTAATTTATCTAATGTATTAGCTATATTTAATATTATATTTGTTTTTACCTTTACCATTAAACAAACGTGAATCTTCAGGATTAATTTATATTGAATAATCATAATATTATAAAGCTTCTTCAAATCTATGTAATTTATACAAAGAATTTGCTATATATAATATTTTATTTGTAAATACCTTTATTATAGTACAATTTAAAATCTTCAGGATTTTTTTAAATTGCATAATCAGACTATTATAAAGCTTCTTCAAATCTATTTAATTTATCTAATGTATTAGCTATATTTTATATTATGTTTGTTTTTACCTTTTCCAATATAAAAGTTTGAATCTTCAGGATTTTTTTAAATTGCATAATCAGAATATTATAAAGCTTCTTCAAATCTATTTAATTTATTTAATGTATTAGCTATATTTAACATTATATTTGTTTTTACCTTTACCATTAAACAAACGTGAATCTTCAGGATTAATTTATATTGCATTATCATAATATTATAAAGCTTCTTCAAATCTATTTAATTTATCTAATATATTAGCTATAGTTAATATTTTATTTGTAAATACCTTTATTAAAGTACAATTTAAAATCTTCAGGATTTTTTTAAATTGCATAATCATAATATTATAAAGCTTCTTCAAATCTATTTAATTTATTTAATGTATCAGCTATATATAATATTTTATTGGTGTTTACCTTTTCCATTATACAAGTCTGAATCTTCAGGATTTTTTTAAATTGCATAATCATAATATTATAAAGCTTCTTCAAATCTATGTAATTTTTACAAAGAATTTGCTATATATAATATTTTATTTGTAAATACCTTTATTAAAGTACAATTTAAAATCTTCAGGATTTTTTTAAATTGCATAATCAGACTATTATAAAGCTTCTTCAAATCTATTTAATTTATTTAATGTATCAGCTATATTTAATATTTTTTTGGTGTTTACCTTTTCCATTATACAAATCTGAATCTTCAGGATTTTTTTAAATTGCATAGTCATAATATTATAAAGCTTCTTCAAATCTATTTAATTTATTTAATGTATCAGCTATATTTAATATTTTTTTGGTGTTTACCTTTTCCATTATACAAATCTGAATCTTCAGGATTTTTTTAAATTGCATAGTCATAATATTATAAAGCTTCTTCAAATCTATTTAATTTATTTAATGTATCAGCTATATTTAATATTTTTTTGGTGTTTACCTTTTCCATTATACAAATCTGAATCTTCAGGATTTTTTTAAATTGCATAGTCATAATATTATAAAGCTTCTTCAAATCTATTTAATTTATTTAATGTATCAGCTATATTTAATATTTTTTTGGTGTTTACCTTTTCCATTATACAAATCTGAATCTTCAGGATTTTTTTAAATTGCATAGTCATAATATTATAAAGCTTCTTCAAATCTATTTAATTTATTTAATGTATCAGCTATATTTAATATTTTTTTGGTGTTTACCTTTTCCATTATACAAATCTGAATCTTCAGGATTTTTTTAAATTGCATAGTCATAATATTATAAAGCTTCTTCAAATCTATTTAATTTATTTAATGTATCAGCTATATTTAATATTTTTTTGGTGTTTACCTTTTCCATTATACAAATCTGAATCTTCAGGATTTTTTTAAATTGCATAGTCATAATATTATAAAGCTTCTTCAAATCTATTTAATTTATTTAATGTATCAGCTATATTTAATATTTTTTTGGTGTTTACCTTTTCCATTATACAAATCTGAATCTTCAGGATTTTTTTAAATTGCATAGTCATAATATTATAAAGCTTCTTCAAATCTATTTAAGTTATATAATATATCAGCTTTATTTAATATTTTTTTGGTTTTTACCTTTATTAAAGTATAATTTAAAATCTTCAGGATTTTTTTAAATTGCATAATCATTATATTATAAAGCTTCTTCAAATCTATTTAATTTATTTAATGTATCAGCTATATATAATATTTTATTGGTGTTTACCTTTTCCATTATACAAGTCTGAATCTTCAGGATTTTTTTAAATTGCATAGTCATATTATTATAAAGCTTCTTCAAATCTATTTAATTTATCTAATGTATCAGCTATATTTAATATTTTATTGGTGTTTACCTTTTCCATTATACAAGTCTGAATATTCAGGATTTTTTTAAATTGCATAATCATAATATTATAAAGCTTCTTCAAATCTATTTAAGTTATATAATGTATCAGCTATATTTAATATTTTTTTGGTTTTTACCTTTATTTAAGTATAATTTAAAATCTTCAGGATTTTTTTAAATTGCATAATCATAATATTATAAAGCTTCTTCAATTCTATTTAAGTTACATAATGTATCAGCTATTTTTAATATTTTATTTGTTTTTACCTTTATTAAAGTACAATTTAAAATCCTCATTTAAAATCAATTTTTTTTCTATATTTTATTGAATCAGCAAGAAATTCTGGGTTTAGCCATTTTTTTATACTTTACTTATTTATATTTTTATAATTTTTTTATTACGTTTTTGGATTAAGAAATGGTTTATGTCTTTATACAAAGTTTTATCTTGCTAATAATGAATAAACTTTATATTGTTAAAGGAGTGATTTTAATTATTTTATGTCTTTTCTAATTATTTATACAACTTACATTTCAAACAAAGATTTGCCAGTGATCCTACAACTTTTAGTTATTTTTTTCCATAACGAGTATTGAACTTGTTATTATTTTTAGAGATATTTTCACAACCTTTTGGCAAATTTTATGACTTACATTCCAAATTATGTTCTTTTTCTATTACATTTAATTCAAACATTAATTAATAATTAATTTAATAAAAGCTTTTTATTAAAATAAGTTTAATTAACACTAATGGTGAATGTTTTTCTGCAAATGTTTTAATTTGTTATTCAAAATCTAGGCTAGATGAAGCCTTCAAAAATACAATCCAAATTACGAATACTTTATGTAATCTCAACAATGATAAGATTTGCTAAATTTGTTTAAATTGCATGAATTTGTGGACTTAAAAAAAAAAGTAATTATACACCTCTTTGATGGTTATTCAAAGGATAATTCAATAAATATCAACTAATAAAAATGGTTGCTTTGGCAAAGTGGCTCGCTAGTCTTGGATAACTCCTGCCACCTCAGGATTTGGAAAAGAGAAGAATCAGTTCGGGCCTTCCCCCAGAAATTGATTATAAGAAGGACAAAGATTCTAGAGAGATTTTAATTATTTTCATTATTATAAATAGATTAATGATAATTGAATTGATTTAATTAAATAACAATCTTTTGAATTTATATAAATTCTATCTTCTATTTATTCATGATTTGAAAGAGTTGGGTTATATTAACAATGTGATTTTAAAGTTGAAGTAAGTTAAGGATAAGTAGTAGTTATAATAATCTATTTGATAATAATACTAAAAGGTATAGAATCTTGCAATAGTTCGCTAATCATTTCTATTAAATATTATGAGAGAGATAGGTGGCCCTAACTATAGGTGATAATTTGGATAAATTTAGAAAGGAATTCAATTTGAAAATTTTTCTAAAGAGATTTTTATTTAATAGACTAATTATTTTTGATGAAATTAAAAAGGATAATGGGCAAAATTTGTTTTTTTACATGAAATCATTTAGAGAGAATAATATGTATAATAAGGGGTTGGTATATGATTAACATATGTTAATTCATAGATTGGCTCAATGGATAATGTAATAAGAACTTAAATATAATGTATTTAGACTTAATTTTCTCTAATAGAATTGGGAGCCAGATTGCTTATATTACTAATATTAATGATAACTTGTAAGAATTCATCTCTTATCCAATTTAGTATTGTAATAATTTATGTTTATTGAAAATGATTCTGTTTCATAGAATATGAAGGAACTATATGATTATAAGAGAATACTCTATAAATTTTAAATATTTAGATTATATGATTGGCCAAAGAGCTTTTGATAGGATTCTACTTTGGTTCTTAATGATAGGTCTATTGTAAACAATGAGATATCTAAGGACAAATCATAATTGGGAGTAATTAACTAATAAATTTATAAGTTGAATGAGAATATTAATAAATGGGAAGAGAAAATAAATTAATCAATAATTTCAAGAATATAATAAATAAAGATTATCAAGTTTTCAAATAATTTAAGAATTTCCTTTTTTATAACTATTGTAAATGGAATTGATTCATTTGGTTGATTTGCATATATGGATCAATCTTAAATGAACAAATTACTTTGAAATATCTATAATCCTCAAAATAAGTTTAAACTGTTTATTGGGTATCAATTAACATTTGTAATTATCAATAAACAAACATGAAAATTAGAATTTAAGAATTTATTCTCATAAACTGTATAATAATATGATGAAGTGAACCTATCACTCATAAATTTGAGATCCCTTATAGATAATGATGGTTCATTTAAGGATCCCATGTATGAGAAGTAATTGAGTTTCTTCATATCCTCTTAGTTAATAGCATAATTAATCTAGATGTTATTAAACAAATTTAAAAACTTATTGGTCAATAAGTATAATAGAAATAACTAAAGAGATAATTCAATTTTGAAGTTTATCTTCATTTAATGGTGCTATTTTTATTACTTTATAAAAGTCTGTAATAATCAGATATTTTTGATTGCCATAATTATACTACAATCCAGTAATGTTAGATAAGTTGATTTAAGTGATGGATAAATAAAGATAGACAGTAGTGAACAATAGCGGATAATAAATATACATTTCACATTGCAGATAATGCATTTGATTGAAAATACATTTAAATTGCAACATCATTTGTTGATGAATTTCATTTAATTCAAATAGATCTAAGAAATAGAACTATTCTTAAGATTAATCCTTTTATCCTATAGGTCAATAATTATAAAAGGATTTAGCAAGTACCGAAAATTTTTGAATGAGTATGTCACCGTTTTTGATTATTTACATTCTTTGATTTCAGGATATCCTAAAGAATAATAGAAATGGTTGGATGACACATTATATATTCATTTTCAAACCTAAATATCTAAGAAGATTCATTTATGAATACATAAAAGGTAGGTCAGCTAAGACTCTACTAAAATCAAAGCGGATAAGCAAAACTAGATTACTGAAAAGTAAATCATCTATGTCTAATTATTATTAAGTTTATTATTAGAAGATATCAATATTCCTATTTTTAAAGGAAAGTAAGATCTTAATCAACAATACTTATTTATTAATTTATCACAATATCTTTTGGAAGCATGAGAACAAATAATCAAAAAAAATATTCCCACCATATTAACGATTCAGGGACCTAAAAATCCTGTTATTTGAAACTATCTAAACAATTAAAATTATGAAATTTATGATAAATATGATATAGGCATTTATTTTATTATTACGTTATTCTTGATTCAAAAGTGATTTCTAAATATATTGTTTGAACTTAAAATTAAAATTTAGACTTTCTATTGAAAATTGTGGATAATAGAAATTAATTTTGTAAGCTGGAAAAAGGATGAAAATATTAGCAAAGACCCATATATTTTGCCTTTTAATTTAATTATAATTTATATCAATTGTTTATTTTTATTTTCATTTTATAAAAAATTTATTAACTTTTATTTTTGACATAGGAGATTTATTTAAATTCTTTGATGGCAGCATATAATCAAATCTATCTAGATTGATTGTATGAATTGAGGAAATGCTTGAAAATATGATTAGCTATCATCATTAACCTTCTTAATCATAGTCAGTTTTATATTCTTAACCAAATATTTATTCAAAAGATTTAGATCAGGATTCATCGCTTACTTTTAAAATACTCCCCCAATTAAGCTAAAAATTAGACAAAAATTTATCTACATAGTTTAACCATTTCTCTTCCCAGTATATTTTTTTGACAAAAATTTAACTGTAAGATTTAATTATACCTGTCATCTTCATAATCTCACGATTTAAAATTTTCATTTCGAATATTTTACTGTTATTTATGACATCTCTAATGGCTTTACTTCGAAAAAAAATTATTTATAATATCATATTAACGATATATATTAATTACACTCATAAATATAGAATCTTTTCAGATTACTCATAATTCTTATCATACTATTTTATCGATTTTTCTCTTCATCTTCTTTATTATATATAGATGAAAATTTTTATTTTTACCTATCGTATTTATGTTGTAATAATAAAATAAATTATCCAGTAATCAGATTTGCCATCTACTCAAAAAGTTTAACAAAAATTTTTCAAATTCTAACTGATTAAAACATCAAATAAAAATTATAATAAAATTAAAATAAGAAATTATTTATATTGAATATCATAAGTTTCTTCAAAATTCTTATAAAATGTTAAAATGTACTCTAAAAACAATTCAATTGCCGAAAATTTATATAGTATTCATTATTTAAACAAATTTTTATACATTATTAATTTTCGAATTTCAAATTTGATAAGTTTATATAGCACATCCTATTACAAGGATATGTTAATTTTTAAAATTCATTCAATAAGATTTAAGAGGAAGTGCTCCATTCAATTGTCACCTTATTTCTCATTCTCCTGATAATAGTCAAAAAATTAATCGATATTTTGGATATGTAATAATATGTTTATGCAAAATATTTAAGTTATATTAATCTTGGAAAATAATCAAAAGGGTCCTCTCTGCAAATCTACAAAGAGAAACTGAAAAACCTTTTCATAAAAAAATTGTCTGAGTATCCAATTATCTTAAACAGCTACTCTTAAAACGAGCATTCAATTTTAAACGAAGAAATTTTTCTACATTTTCCTTTATTCTTGATTGTTTAAGAGATTTCTTAGAAATTCACTTATAAATTAGATACCCACAATTCTCTGAGGTAATTTAATAAGTTCTCTATTGTTTAATTTGAGCTGCCATATTCATTTTCATAAGAATCTATATCTGCATTCATATTTGTTAATTATTATCAGTATGAATTTATAATTGTTTAAATTTAATAAAGTCTTTTACTCAAATATAACTATTTTGAACAATTAATTGAATGTGAACATTAATAATTTGATTTCATTATCTTATTCAGCCCTTTCTTATCCTTCAACTTTTAAGTCGTCTAGTCAATATTATATAGTATTTATTTCTATTTAATAAAATTTTATGTAAATAATACACTATTATCATAATTACTTTGATTTTTAAAATTTTTTCATTTTTTGAACTATTTACTTACACTATTAATTTCATATGCATACATCAAATTAGCAGAATAAGGTTGAAATGTGAAAAGATTATCATTAATAAAGCATAATCGACATCCATTACAATCAACTTGAAATTTTTTATTTTATAATCCAATTTTTACTACTAATATCTATCTCTCATCTCCACATGATACAACTTAATTTTACTATTTGTTAAAACTTAATTGATTACATAAACATTATATTTAAGAAAGTAACAATAATTGTTCATACAATTTTTCAATTATCAATTATATTAAAAACATAATTTTAATGAGCATCATTATAAAAAACTTTAGATTATTTTATGTTTTTAAATTATTTTAAAATTTACTCAAAAGGAAGTAATATCAAATAAGAACAATTTTATAATTTAGTTTTTTATTGATAATTTGATAAAATGCAAACTTTTTGAATAACATCATGGATACTGATGGAAAGAAAGAAATCTATTGACTTAGTTATTTGAAATTAAGGATTTCTAAGCTAAATTTCATTCCTGGTTTATTTTCATCTTCTATAATTCAATATGAAGCCTCAAGATGCAATTTCTCTCTAAATATAACACAGAATAGATATCTTAATCTTCTAAAATCGCAAAAAGAGTTTTTCCTTTTTGCCTTATTGTTTCTCTATCCTCTTTATAGTTATGATTTCGTATATTCTTAAAATCTTGATTTCTTGGGTATTATTTAAGGCATTGATTTGAATGTCATAAAAACAATATTGTTAATAATATATTTTTGTGGGTTTTTTGAAAATGATTTTAATAGCTTTAAATTTATTCTAAATTAAAATTTATATATTTCGGTAAGTTTCAATGAATTAAAACTTATCTTAGGGCCATCAAATAATTAGAAAAATAATTATTTTTAAAATGAGTAATTTATAAAAATTTGCAATTTAATCATATCTCTTTCATTCTTAATAACATATTAGAAATAAATTATAAATAAAATGTAATTAGAGGAAATTAAAAATTGAACAAAAAATATTTAGATTTATTTTGACGCTAAATTTTCTTTTTAACTTTTAATTAATTATAAAGGTTCCTTTAAATCTAATTTTAATTTACTTTATCCTTAATAAATGGAAAACTATGATGGTGGGAAACTAATAAAGGTGATTAAGTTTAAATCCAGTTTTTAGAAGGTTTCTTGATAAAAAATTATCTCAGATGTTCCTACTTATAAAGCTGAATTAATTATCATCGCTATTTAAAAATAACATTAACAATGATTAGAATAATATATGCTTCAATTGGCAACTGGAAAATTATTATATAGACTAACAATTCAGTAAAAGTATAATTCAAATATGCTGATTGTATTTCGAGGGCTATTAATTAGTTTATAGTTGTATTCAAATATGAGATCTTAAATTTTCTGTTGTTTAATTAAATAAATTGTGTATTTTGAAAGCCTTTTTTTTGGGTTTGGGTGTGGGTTTGGGTTTGGGTTTGGGGTTGGGTTTGGGTTTGGGGTTGGGGTTGGGGTTGGGGTTGGG
>CAJJDN010000279.1:13323-24767 GCA_905182985.1 Paramecium sonneborni | reverse complement strand
ATTAGGATTGTTAGAAGTTTCTTATTTGAAATTTAATTTTATGTATTCAGCTAATTCATTAAAACTATTAAACTTTCCTTTTCCATTCTTTTTAAAGTATTAAATTAATTTATCAACAAGTTTAGAAACATGATCAAAGTCAATCTTTGGGAGAAATTCAATGAAATCTATCAAGTATAAAGATACAAAATATTCCTGAATAGATTTGTGCATAAATGAAAATACATTACCTTTTTAATTTAATAAAGAGCCTTTTCTAAGAAGTTTTTTGTTATTTGTTTCATTACTATCATCAAAATAATTATCCATCCATGAATGATTATTATCAATTGCATAATTATCTTGATCTAATCTAAGTTTTCTTTTTTTCTAATAAATAACTAAGGGAAGTTCCTTTTATGTCATTTCTAATGACAACTCTTGTTAAAATAAATTTAGATCCTACCTGAAGTTTTCTTCATCTTATATTTTTCCTTGTTCGCTGAGCTTTTTAATTTAATTATTTTAATAAAACTAAACAAAAGCAACATAGAAATGAAACATTTTTAGGTTTTACTATTTGATTGCCATGCAAACAACTTCTTCATCCTCCTTTTCAAATCCTTATGGCTGTTTTATTTAATTTAAAATTGAAAAATCTTTAAAATATTCTTGCTCCTCTAATTTTTCCCATAATCTATTTGCATCTGTGGATAATTAATTTAAATTTATATCCAAATGTTATTAGATTTATGTTTAATTTTTATAACTGGAAATCAATTTTTAAGTTTATTTAAGCTCAATAAACTTCTAAATAAAATGCTCCTTTATCCTATTTATTTCAGAATAATATGCTGTAGTGTTTGGTAATACCTAAACAACAATCTAAAGCATAAATGGAGATATCAACAGAGGTCTTAAACCAAGAAAGTTAATTGCACTTTCGAATTTCTTTGAGCTCCACAATTCTGCAATCTCCTTTTTTAGATTATTTTGCAATTCATCAAATTGTAATTAACAAGATCTTTACCAATAATCTTAAACTTTAAGAATAATTTCATTAACATAAACTTCATTAAGCAAACACTGATCGCTCTCTTTTAGTTATTAAGATTTGATCTCCTACCATAATTTTTCAAATTAATTATAATTCGTCATCCTTTACTCTATTTAGTTTGTATCTTAAACAAATTAAAGTATCTTCAATTTCAAATTCAATATTGAAAATTCCTAAACATAATTTTTTTGCTCTTCTTCAGTAAAAGGTTGTAATTCAACTTCTTTTAATACATTTTTTTTCCCTTGGAACCATTATTAATATAAACTTGGGATTAATACTTCAGATCTGGTGGTGTAGATTAGTCTACTATCTTTCCAATTTTTTTCTATTCTATTTGTGTTAAATAAATTTGATTAAATATATTTTGAATTCAATTCATCGTATCCGTCTAATATAAATATAACTCGAAGATTTTCCTTAAATATAGAGTTTTTAAATTCTGAAATTTATCTTCTATCAAATTGATAAATATCGGATTAAAGAATCAGATCAATCAAATTATATCTTGGTTCTTCAACTGATGGTAAAGATATAAATATAGGTATTAAAGTTTCTTTCTTATTCCAATCATGCAAACTCCATATAAATTCTTCGATTTTTCTTGCTAATGTAGTTTTTCCAGACCCTGCAATTCCATGAATAAGCAATACATCTCCTTACTATCTCCATAAAAAATTATTAACTTCTGCCTCAAAATTATTTTATTTTTCAATAAAAATAGGAGTTTTCCCTTTAGATTTTATTCCTGTTTTAGTGTCAATTTCCGAGCAAAATATAGGAATATAAATGCTTTAAAGATCATTTAATTTTTTATTTTATAGGACTGTATTTTTTCTAATATCCAATAAATCTGTAAATTTCTTTCCTCTTAATAATGTAATATCTTTAACAATATCATTGACAACTTTTTGTAAGTTTTCAACTTTTTATTTTATTAATGACAATTCTTTTCTAATTTCTATAAGAAATGGAAATGCTACATCCATTTTTTAACTCATATCTTATACATTTATTATAAAATTCTCCAATTTATTATATTTCTTTTCAATTTCTTCCTTTTTTTATTCTCTTATAAAAATACTTTTCTCTTGCTTTAATTTATTTTCTAATTCTGAAATCTCTATTAATTTAGACTTTGCTTAGTCCTTCAATTTTTAATTTATTGTTTTTAAATCTTTCGAAAACAAACTTTTTTAGAAATCTATTAATTCTTTATTTTTGATAAAGTTTCTGACGTTTTAATCTTTTTCATTGATCCAACATTCTAACAGCAAGTTTTGTGAATATGTAATTATAAATTATTCTTTTGATTGATTAGCCATTCTTATTAAAAGATAAACTAAACATTCCCTTGATTTGATACCTTCATTTCTCTAAATTTAAGAATCGTTTTAAGCATTGTTTTTTTTATTCTAGAAAATTGGCTTAATTAATTGATTTATTAAAATACATTAGCATAGTTTACTCATTCCTTTAAGTTCAAAATTTTAAATAAAATAGTTCTTTTCAATAGATTCAATTAGAGTGGATATTTGCTTAATTAGAACTTCTTTTTCATTAATTAATATTTGACAATGAAGAGAGAAGTCTTAACCTTCATTTTATAATTCTTAGCTAGGGTTGACTTATTTTTGGATGCTAGTTGCCATATTTCTAAAATTATTTATTTAAATTAATATTATTTCATTAATTCTTGACAACAATCTTTTATATTAGTAAAAACCTGATTAAAAATTTATTCATCCTTTTCTAGTATGCCTTTCTTATTCAACGATTAAATGAGAATGGTATATTAAAAAATAACAAATTTTAATTAAGATTGAAATTTATAAGCATTTGTGATGAATTTTATTAAATAGATTTTCATATTATTAGTGTTTTCCAAAAAATCTTCTAAATATATCTCACTAACTTAAGACTTTGATTGAAGATTTAAAAACTTAACTAAATTCTATTAAATCATTCGTTAAACAATTTCAAATTTCAACTGGAACTCCTTCAAATTTATTAAGATCAGTTCAATTAAATCAATTGATTAACCTTCTATTATTTCAGATATAATATCGTCTAAATTTTAGTCAGCTAAAGGTTTTAAACTACTAAATTCTCCTTAAAAAGCCACATATGAATTCAAATACTTTAAATTCTAATAAGGAATTCCTTCCAAAAGAAATTAAAAAAATTTCAATGAATTCTTCTATCCAAATTAACTACATAGCTCTTAATACTATGAAATAATATAATTTTTTCCTAAATTTTGCTCAAAAAAAAGAATTGCTTCATTATTATTTAATTAGATAGGTTATATTAATTAATAGTCTATAAAATTTTACCATGAATTAATATTTTTCTTAAAATATAGGATATTAGAATTAATTAAAGGCCTTTCAATTAAAATATCTGAAAGTAGTCTCATCCATTAATAGTGTGTAATCCAACTTTTTGATTTTTCAACAGAACCACTAAATAATTTATTTAAACTGTCCAAAATACTTTTAACATTATAGTTATTTCTTAATTTATTGATAAGTTTCCATTTAAGCTCATCGAATAGATAATATTATCTAAAGATTTCCTTTTAAACAAACTCTTGATATTTCTATTATCCAGCCTATATTAATAAGCTTATAGAGGAAATTAAAGAATCAATTAAATCATCTGAAATATGAATTTATACAATGCTCTTAATTACTCCTCTAAAAAGCTACTCTTTAATCTCACCAACTTCATTTACATTAGATGGATATAGTCTTATGGAAGCCTAAAGGATTATAATTTCATATTCAAAGCATGTAGTCCAAGCTTGAGATATACTCTAAGATTATTGCCTTAATTAAGCAATAATATTTTAAATTTACTTCTTATTAAAATCTTCAATATTATCATTAAAGTAAAAATAATCATATATGTTTTTAGCCATGTCTGTGCAAATTTAGAGTAATTATAAGCATATAAGGTTCGAGGTTTTTATGTATATTAAACTTACTTATAGTAAAGATTAAAAGCTTTCTGATATAATTTAAAAATTTTTCTATATTAATTGTTACTATCCTACTGCATGAAATGATTCTCTATGATAAATTAACCACTGTATAGCGATCATTGTCATTTCTAGTTGTTATTAATCAGCTATTAATGGTGCATTACGAACTATTATTTAAATCATCTATTATAATTAAGTGAAAAAATCAACTGAAATTACAGATGGAATTTCTTCCACTTTCAATTCTTAATCATCATCTTAAGTTTAATTAGAGCTTATTCTACAACCTCCTCCTCTAAGACCAAAGATTATTCCTTAATTTTGATGTGACGTGTTTTTATCAACAAAACAATACCTTACAGTATCAAATTTAAGTCTTAATAATTCAAGGCTTCCTGTTGCTTTGTTTAGGATTCTTCTGATCGATTTTAAAATCATTATGTTTAAAAGATTTTATTTTAATATGTATATTTGCAAGAAAATTGGATTTGAATTAAAAACACAAATATTTCTTTAAAAAAATTCTACAAAAAAATCTCCTCTGTCTGTGAAGTTATAAATTAAAAACTTCTAAATCACTATCTACTGGCCCTCTATACACTATATTTCTAAATTAGATTCAAATATAAGACTCTTAATATCAATCCATCGCATTTTTGTTAGCCTTCTATATTAATGTTATAATAGTTAAAGAAACCTACTTATGGAGGATTTTGGCAATTAATTCAGTTTATGTATATGAGTTTTTATGTATTCATGATCAATTATAGTAATAATATTGATAAAGAAAGGAAATTATTTATATAATCTGTTAAATATTATTCCAGTTTCTTCTAATGAAGCAATAACTTTAATAAGTCAGAAATCATATAATCAAATGTTAGGGAAACTAATGAAAAAATATATTTATAATGAATACTTTTTTTCTTTTTAAATTTCCCTCTTACAAGTCCAAAGATTTTTGCATTTATACAAATACATAATTAATCGAATATTTAAGTCAAATAAAATTACAAAGTTAAAATACTTCATTACTATAATATAATATTCTACAAGGAATTTTTATAAAAAATATAACAATTACAATTTTAAATCAGCAGGTGTACTTTATGTTCTGGATTTTGAACATAAAAATAGATGTATAATGATTTTTAAATATTTTATTTAAATACTCGGTATCATTGATATTGCTAATTAAGAGATTTTATGTGGAGAAATTGTCAATAAATTTTATTAGCTTTAAATTTTATCTAAATCAAATAATTAACCCAATTTAAATACATCTATTAGAGTTGTTAATTGTTAAGATTATTATTAAAGTAATCCTTTAATAGAATATTAAAATTGTAAAATAATAATATATTTAATTGATTTATAAACTGAGAACAGTTTTTTAAACGCTTAATAAACGTAATGTAAAAATACGGGAAAATGACTTAAGCAATCAATCAGTGGAACATTAATACATTAGAACCTAGAATAGATTAGTTTTACTGTTATTCGAAAAAAATATCTACCTACCTATTGGATCAGACATTTGAAAAGCAGGAATTTGATATAAGATATATATCTTAAATGAATTTATACTACTTCAAAATATTCATTCCAATATATTCTTAATTTCAAAACAGCAACATATAAATTATCATATATTAAATACATAAATTAATTAATTGTTATTAAGAAGATGAGTAATAAATAATTGTTTGCATACGAATTCCCTAGTTATTTGGAATTTAAGTTAAAGAATTCATGATGAAATTAGATTATATTTGATCATTACAAAAGGAACCATTACTAAAAAATTTATAAATATTTGACAAAAGGGGACAGATAAATTGAATAAATAAATTAAAAAATAACTCTATAAATATCTTCAAATGTTCCATTCTTCATTTTCCTTTTAAACCACACTTAGACTTAAGTGATAAATACAATAATCTATAGATTATTTATAAAAGTATTAATTATGTTAAAAAATATTTAAACCCATAATTTAATAAAACCAATTTCATTCTAATATTGATTATTTAACAATTTTATCATTTGATTAAATGATAGAATGATCACCAACATTTAGAAATTAATATTTCATTTTAAACTTTAATAATTCTTATTCTGTATTTTTTTCGTATTTTTGAGTATTATTATCAAGTCTTTAAAGTGATTTTATTGTATTAAATATCAAATTTCTATAATTATTAAGATAATATAGATTTTTTTTAATCAAGATGAACACTAGAAACACAGTGTTTTAATACTCAAGCAGAATCTGTATCATAGTGAGTACAACTCAACTAAATATAATTGTGTAATTTCATTTTTTAAATATTCAAAATGTTTGATCTTTCATAATCTAAATTGGAAGAATATCACGAGAGCATTTAAATAAAACTATACCTAATTTATTTTTTTGCAGATTCAATAAAACTGAATGAAAACATTCTGTTAAATAATCAATATTTCTAATATTTTAAATATTTTTTAATAATTTCTCAGTAATTAAACTTCCATAGTGTAAGTTTTCCCCTGAGATCATGAAAATCTTCAATATTTATTTCATTAACGTTCTCTTAAATTATAAATTATAGGTTCTCATATTGTATAAAAATTTTGATAGCATCCACTTTATTCTTATTATTGAGCGAAGGTGATTTGGATGAATCTAAAAATTTAGAGATAATCGATTTTACTTATGTAAAATTTATTTATAAAAATTAAATTT
Source organism: Paramecium sonneborni (assembly GCA_905182985.1). Taxonomy (NCBI): domain Eukaryota; phylum Ciliophora; class Oligohymenophorea; order Peniculida; family Parameciidae; genus Paramecium; species Paramecium sonneborni. The sequence goes on along the minus strand of CAJJDN010000279.1, from coordinate 18,020 downwards.
ATGTTTAAAAAATTTTATTATAGATTGTAATTACTTTGATGTAGGTCTTTTTTATTTATTGAATACTAGATCTTAAAGAATAATCTAATAGAGAATTTCTTTTAAACTATTTAAATTATACCTTTAACAAAGCATCACCTCATTAGATTTATAATAAATTCTTAAAATTGTTCATGACTTTATAAATTTGTTATTTGATATGTTATTTATTTAGCAAAATAGGAGACTTAGATTTGTTGATTTAAATGAATATTAAATGATGAGTAATTTGAATAAAGAGAAGATATATAAGCCCTAAATATTAATAGGTCTATGAAAATTACAAATTTTTTGATTTAAGAATTTTAATTTCAAGTATAAAGAAAATGTAAATAGTTAGATTAGAAATGGAGTTGAAATTAAATTATATGTTTATCTAAATTAAATTAATAGAAATAAGAGATAATAAAAACACTTAACAAAGTTTACTCATTTTCTTTGGCTACCATGTTTTTATAAATATCTTAGTATTAAAAATAGTATGCTTTATTCAGATTATTATTAATTAAATATAATTAGGATAGTCATACATTGGAGACTAAAGATAAATAACTTATAATAACTAATAAAATAAAGGATTAGGAAGGACATTAAAGTGATAAAATTATATTTAAATTAATTTTAAATAATCGATCAGCTTTATGTTTTATTAAATTCTAAATTTTTTAGAGATTATATTTAAAAATAGAGTCAATAGATCTAATTAAGCATTTGCATCTGCTTTACTAAATTCAAATGATTATATTTCCAGGAAAATTGGAAAAAATGAACTTAGTAAAAGTAATGATTTATTCAAAAAAACTTTATAAAATTTTTGATAAATTTAAATATAAGGTTGTAGAATCAGTAGAAGATTTAACTGATGATAGTTTAATAATTTAAGATGTTATTGAAGATTAGGGTGAGATTAAACCAATAATTTTATGAGAAGTACGAAAATACTAAATTTTAAGTTAAAGTTCAAAATATTTAAAAACAAAATTAGTTTCAATTTTAGAATATGAATTTTTTTAAAGACTTTTAAATAAAATATATGAAAAATTGGTGTAGTAGCTCTATTGTATTGTTGAAGTTTTTGAGGCAATTAGAGTTAAGAAATCGCTAAAACTAGAGCTTCAGGAATCTTTAATCTCAGAAACTAATAGTATACATTCTAAGAATACCAACTTAAACAACAGAAATTAGTTTCCACTTAATTTCACTATTACTAAAAATGAATTACTTAATGTTTAAACAAGTTAACAATCAGGATATGATGGTAGATAGATATTATTGCATCATAAACTCAATTCTACATTATCAATTAAATTTGATCCTGATTCCTTAAGGTATTTTTGTGAAATAGTATATATTACAATATTTTGACATCATTTACATTTTAGTTTTTATAAGTTAATTTTTGTATTTGCTACTTGGAAAATGCTGGAATCAATGAATTAATGTAATTTAAATTAAAACTGTTGTTAAAAATATGCTAATAATCAAATAAATGCATATTTTATGTTATTCCATATATTGTTAATTAGCTTCCATTATAATATAGTGGAAAATGAATTAAAAGGTAAATTTAAAATTTGAATACATAATAGAATATTTTTGATTGTGCAAATTTCTAAGTTATTCAAGTCAAAGAACCTTGATAATCATAATTTAAAAGGGGGGATGGATAGTTTTATGGTAGGTATCTTTATATCTTTAATATTTTCAATCACTTTGAGTTGGCCCTTAGCAAGGTTAAAGTGAACAAAAACATTTTAATTCGGATATTTATTCTTCTTCATTTATAAGTAATTTCTATTTGGATATTTATAGGAAATTTTTACAAAAAATATAAATTAATTTAATAAATTATATTTAACTAAATATTGAAAATAATTATTATGGCATTTATGAAATCCATCCATAGTTGTTGTATTTTATAAATTTACTTTTTGTGTTTGTTATAGGCCAATTCAATGCGCCGCAAATAAGTAAATTAAAAATTTTTAAATTTGGATCCAAAATGTAATTAATTAATAATTCTCTATCTCCTAAAATACTATCATTAAGATAATTTTCATTTTATGTTAATCTAAAAAATATCTCTGTCTTTCTAAAAAATTTTCATAGACAACTTTTTACCCAACATCACTAACTTAAAGCAATTACATAATAAAGAAAATTTAGCCTATTAGAAATGTATTTCGTAAATAGTTTTCTTTTCATTTTTTTTATCTCTTATTCAGGATTGGATGCTCCAAATAATTTTAAGCGGCTTTAAGATTATTAGATAGCTTTGTCAATTTCTCAGAAGAAGATACATTTTTAACTTCATCATTTATTTTTGCAATGATCATAACATCCCTCATTTGATAAGACTCTTAAAATCCCCACATATAGATGCGTATTATAAATTAATTGAAAATTCTGATTACAAGTCAAATATTTATTGTAATTATCCTAGAGATTGCAATCTGGAATGCAATCAGAAGTAGTTTATCTAGTATGGTTCACTTAATTCTGTATATTATTCAGATTTACATACAATAAACCAGAATAAGCAAGAATAGGTGCATTAATAACATCCATCGAAATGTATTAAATCTCTAAATGCATTTTGTTCTAATTGATATCCCATTAACAACTTTCACAGAAAACCCAATAACAATCCAAACAACAATAGCCAAAATTATAATTACAGTTAAAACAATTATAATTGATAGTTTGGATGAATAAATTCATAATCTATCTCCACAATCTTATTCACAGCCATTATTAATGAAAGTATAATTAAATAAACATAAAAGAAATTAGATATATATAAAAATTATAAATTACACTGAAATTGCCAAATTAATGATCATCAAATTATTCATTCCCTATAATTAAATTATCAGCATTTGTATACATAATTTATTCTATTGATATCCTATTTATAATCTATTTTATAACAAATATCAACAATCTTCTCAACATTCTTATTTACCGAAATTACTAAAATTGAAAGTATAAATTAGAATCATCAAATTATTCTTATCCTTTTGCAACTATTCAGTATTTGAATAAAAATTCACATCTAACTTTTGTTAAGTAACGACCATTTATTCATCAAATCTATAGCAAACCCCTTAGTTGCAAGATGAAATCCATCAAAGATATTAGTATTATCCCGTTATCCATTTTAAGTTATTATTGGTATCCAAGTATCAATAGTGCCATTAATTAATATTTATCCTGACATTAATAATATTAATTTTTAAGACAAAGTTAACATTAATCTTTTAATTAATATCAACTATTATTTAAGTTGTTAGGATTAATTTGAATAAATAGAATAAAAAGTTGATTATTTTAACTAGATACGTCTTCAAATATTACTGATATAGCATCTATTGTCAGCATATTAATTTAGATTTTTAATCTTAAAATTTCGTGAAGAGTATATGCTAAAAGAATAAAATGGTACGCAATTTGTGGAAGTAGTTTTAAAGCGATAAACTATATCAATACAACATAAATTGTCAAAATGACTTATCTACATACTTTGTATAATAAACATGATATCATTAATTTGGATTATAACTTACTCTAAGAATATATACAAGTTAGCGTTTATTTTTAGACATTAATGTCTGAATTATTTTACATCAAATAACATTAGATTAAACCTAACTTACACGTATAATTCTAATAGCCCATCTTTTTAATACGGCAAATGTATGTAATTGATAAATAATAAGTTTTGTTTAATACTTGGAAGTTATCATTCTAAACTTTGGTTACGTTATTAATATATAGTGAATAAGTAAATTTTTAAGTTTCTCTATGATTACTTTTGCTGCATTCAGATCAAAGCTGAAACAATTTTATCTAAAAATATAAATGAATTGTCGGGTAAGAGAATTACTTTCATTGATAAGAATGAAAAATATTGATAATATGAATTCATTTTGAAATAAAAGCTGCTTTATTTGTAAAGAAAAGTTTCTGTAAAATTCATCTAAGGATAAAGGTCACTTCATCACATCTATAAATATTAAAATTTAATTATATCTTAATCCTTTTTTCACATAAATATAAATATTCGACATTATGAATTAAAACAATGATATTTTTAATTATAAAATAATATAAATAATATTTATATACTGGATAAATTAAAAATAAATATGAAATTGAGTTCTAAAATAGATTTTGAGCTTGTCTAGAAATCCTACACATAATCATTTTTATAAGTTAGATATGATTTTTTATATCTTTATCATGTGTATGCTATCATAAATAGATGAGTTTACTAATGTATGCATCGACATATACTTCATAAATTTTAATAAGCATACTCTAACTTTTCTATTTCAACTGTTCAATAATCCTCAATTTATTTCTAGGAATATTTATTTAATTTTTCAGCCATTAATATTTCCTATATATCTTTCATGTGATTCTTTTCCTTATTATTCAGCAGAAAAGAATGCCACATTTGTATCTGCCAAATTTTATTCCTAAGAATACCAATATCTAATAAATGGAATTTTAACAAACAGAGTGACATATTTTAGATTTCCAGTCTATTGAGGAATTCTGGTGAAAGATTCTTTAGGTGATAAGGAAAGTTATAATTATTTAACTTAAAGGATTGCTTAGCTTAAAAACATAATAATAAGAATTCTGATTTATGT
>CAJJDN010000278.1:23100-34989 GCA_905182985.1 Paramecium sonneborni | reverse complement strand
ATAATTTATTTTACCCTTTATATATAATAATTGGACATAATTGAAATCTATTTACAATCCTTAATCAACTAAATTAATTGCATCATTATAATTTTGAAGCATCATTAAAGATTAAGCTAATATTTTAATTTATTCTATATTTTACCCTTTATACATAATGAATCAATATGCTTTGGATCTAATTACATTACTTTATCAGCACAAATAATTGCATCGTCATATTTACCAAGTAATCTTAAAGAATCAGCTAATATTTTGCATTTTTTAATATTTTACCCTTAATATATAAAGAATCAATATGATTTTAATTTATTAACAACACTTTTTCTGCTAAAGCAATTGCCTTGTTATAATTGCCAAGTTTCGCTAAAGAGGCAGCTAATTAATTTTTATTTAATATATGATACCCTTAATATATAATGATTTAATATGATTAAAATCTAATTATAATGTTTTATCAGCCCAAATAATTGCATCGTTATATTTACCAAGTTATCTTAAAGAATCAGCTAATATATTTGTATAATTTATATTTTACCTTTTATACATAATGATCCTACATGATTTGAATCCAATTGTAATTCTTTATCTGACCAAATAATTGCTTCGTTAAAATTGCCAAGTTTTGCTAAAGAGTGAGCTATATTTTGATATTTTACATATTTTACCCTTTAAACATGATAATCCCAAATGAGTTGAATCTAACAACAATCCTTAATTAACCCAAGCAATTGCATCAGTGTAATTTTCAAGATTCAATAATGAAACAGCTAAAAAAATGTATATAATATATAATACCCTTGATATATAATGATTTAACATGATTAGAATCTATTTGTAACACTTTATCAGCCCAAATAATTGCATAATTATATATACCAATTAATCTTAAAGAATCAGCTAATATTTGGTTAATAATTGATTTTACCTTTGAGATATAATGAATCAACATGCTTTGGATCTAATTGCAATGCTTTATCAGCCTAAATAATAGCATCATGATATTTTCCAAGTTATCTTAAAGAATCAGCTAATGAATTTCTATATTTTATGTTTTACCCTTTATACAAAATGAATCAATATGCTTTGAATTTAATTACAATGCTTTATCAGCCCAAGCAATTGCATCGTTATATTTACCAATTTTTGTTAAAGATTAAGCTAATATATTTAAAAATAATTTATTTTACCCTTTATATATAATAATTGGACATAATTGAAATCTATTTACAATCCTTAATCAACTAAATTAATTGCATCATTATAATTTTGAAGCATCATTAAAGATTAAGCTAATATTTTAATTTATTCTATATTTTACCCTTTATACATAATGAATCAATATGCTTTGGATCTAATTACATTACTTTATCAGCACAAATAATTGCATCCTTATAATTACCAATTTTTGTTAAAGATTAAGCTAATATATTTAAAAATAATTTATTTTACCCTTTATATATAATAATTGGACATAATTGAAATCTATTTACAATCCTTAATCAACTAAATTAATTGCATCATTATAATTTTGAAGCATCATTAAAGATTAAGCTAATATTTTAATTTATTCTATATTTTACCCTTTATACATAATGAATCAATATGCCTTGAATCTAATTACATTACTTTATCAGCACAAATAATTGCATCCTTATAATTACCAATTTTTGTTAAAGATTAAGCTAATATATTTAAATATAATTTATTTTACCCTTTATATATAATAATTGGACATAATTGAAATCTATTTACAATCCTTAATCAACTAAATTAATTGCATCATTATAATTTTGAAGCATCATTAAAGATTAAGCTAATATTTTAATTTATTCTATATTTTACCCTTTATACATAATGAATCAATATGCCTTGAATCTAATTACATTACTTTATCAGCACAAATAATTGCATCCTTATAATTACCAATTTTTGTTAAAGATTAAGCTAATATATTTAAATATAATTTATTTTACCCTTTATATATAATAATTGGACATAATTGAAATCTATTTACAATCCTTAATCAACTAAATTAATTGCATCATTATAATTTTGAAGCATCATTAAAGATTAAGCTAATATTTTAATTTATTCTATATTTTACCCTTTATACATAATGAATCAATATGCCTTGAATCTAATTACATTACTTTATCAGCACAAATAATTGCATCCTTATAATTACCAATTTTTGTTAAAGATTAAGCTAATATATTTAAATATAATTTATTTTACCCTTTATATATAATAATTGGACATAATTGAAATCTATTTACAATCCTTAATCAACTAAATTAATTGCATCATTATAATTTTGAAGCATCATTAAAGATTAAGCTAATATTTTAATTTATTCTATATTTTACCCTTTATACATAATGAATCAATATGCCTTGAATCTAATTACATTACTTTATCAGCACAAATAATTGCATCCTTATAATTACCAATTTTTGTTAAAGATTAAGCTAATATATTTAAATATAATTTATTTTACCCTTTATATATAATAATTGGACATAATTGAAATCTATTTACAATCCTTAATCAACTAAATTAATTGCATCATTATAATTTTGAAGCATCATTAAAGATTAAGCTAATATTTTAATTTATTCTATATTTTACCCTTTATACATAATGAATCAATATGCCTTGAATCTAATTACATTACTTTATCAGCACAAATAATTGCATCGTCATATTTACCAAGTAATCTTAAAGAATCAGCTAATATATTTTTATATAGTTAATAATACCTTTCAAATATAATGCCTATTTATAATTTTTATTTATCAGTAATGCTTAATCGAATTATTCTATAGCTTCGCTATATTTACTTTCATCCAAATATAATTTATAACCTAAATTGTCAATTTTTTACCTTTAAAATATATATCTTAAGCTTGTTATAATTCTTATTCTTCAGGTTCATAATAAATTAACTCATTTAGGTTTAGTTCTGTAATAATTCTATTAAATTCAATGAATGTATCGTTTGAAGATTTTTCTACATCTGATTATATTTTTTTAGCAATCTCCTCATATTTTAGCATCTAATCAAAAGCTTAATTTAATTATTTTCCATTCAATTTTTAGATTTATTCTTTTGATAGTTGATATTTTGATTGTAATCCTTAACTTAATATTGAAAATGATTAATTTATTTTTTCAATATTTGAAGTTAATTGTTTAATTAATTCATCACTTTTTTATCTGATTTCTTCTATAAATTAAATTAACCTTATCAAATCCCATTAAAACCCTTGATGACCTACATGATCTTATGATTTTCTTAAACATTCATGACAATAAATTCTATTGGCTTTACAAGATTTATCAAAACAAGCCAATTCCATAAAACTATCGTGTTCTCTATTTGAACACTTTATTTGCAAGTTTTTTATTTAATTCATTATTTGTAATAATATATTCCTAATTCTATTAATGATATTTATAATTATATAAAAACTTTGATTAGTAGAATTAAACAGAATACAATACGTGTCATAATTACATAAAACCAGGGTTATGCTTTATAATTCAAGATATATCTACATTAATACCCGTTTATTTTTATTCGAATTTTCATAATTGCGATGAGTAAATATTGTAACTAAAGACCCATAATTATAATAATTTCCTTTAATTTTAGTGTTTAAATGAAGTTACTGTGGTTAATTTTTCGCAAAGAATTTCAATAGCAAATAGGTTTAACAAATGATCAATATTTTTTTGTTGCCAATTCATGGATTTGAAATCTCAATATTAATCTTTATTTTTAAGATCAACGATTGAAAAGTTACTATTTTATATTATTATTACCTAGAAACTTTTTATAAAAATATATGGAATTTTTTGAAATAGTTTAGATAATTAATTGGTTAGAGGAAATAATATAATATAGATAATACTTATTTATCAGGTATTTTAATTCAGAAAACATTCTTTAGCGTGACTTTAAATTGTTTTCAATTTAAGCATATTGAGAAAATAGTTGCATAAAATTTTTTTGATACATTTATATTCACCTGAACTGGAGATCTCAAAAGCTACTCCACTGATATATTAGTAGTTTATTAATAATATCATATTTTTTTTGATAGTTTTGTCATCTCTGAAAAGTAAACATTGTCTTTTTTAATAATTAAAAAACCTAAGTTTCTAAAATTTTGTTATAAATAATTTTATGATGATGAATTAGGAACATTGTGAATAACCTCCAAATATTCCAATAGGAGGCATTTACAAAGACAAAAACAAACCTTAAATTTAAAGAAAAATTTGTATGGAATGAATTTTAGATCCTGGTTTACCTCATGAATAAGTCTTATCAGAAAAAAATTCATTTAATAATTATTGGAAAAGTCTTAAAAATTAAGCATGGAGGATTAATTAAGACAAAATTAATCTAAATAAATTTTAAAAAGAATCCTACATCGAATAGATAAAGAAATTTTTAAATATTTTCTAGTATCACAGAATAAATCTAAGCAATTTAGATCGATGAGAAAAAGATGGATGAAAGATTTCTAAATTTGATAAACCAAGATTTGTCCCCATTTGAGTGCTCTAATTCTGAATTAAATTTTCTTGTGCATTTTCTAGAAGGAAATACTTTTGAAGAATATATGAAAAAAAAAAACACACTTAGTTCTTAAATTTAAATGTAGGGGACCTTCTAAATAGAATAGTCTAAAATTTATACTAATCTTGCCATGTGATCAATAATATGGGATAAAAATTGTAATTTTTCATTTATATCGAAGTGTTCAAATATAAATTGAAACTACCATTCCCTTAGATGGATTAGAGAATGTCAATAATAATTTAAGATAAACTAAATTTGATCTCATAACATTAAAAAATGGAGATAAGGTTTATTAAAAAGATGGACAAATATTACGAATGTAAAATAAGTTTATATTAATTAGAGAGAAAAATAATATAGGATCAAAAAATGAAGAAATAATCTATAATATGGAATAATAAAAATATTTAGAGTTCAGAGGTCAATATTGAGTGAAAGGCTATAAAATCAAATAATGGAATTACTTTTGGAAGGGACAAAATATTGGAGGGGGTTCTTACAATATTATAGGAGAAAAGGAGGGTAATTGGATCGATTTATGTGAGAACTATTGGGAGTATTAATTATGACAAACTAATTTAGTCAAAAATAAATACTAGAAGTAGGTTATTATTAAAAAGGTAAAAGAATAGGTTAGTGGAGTTATAATTGGAAGAATTATAAAATATAAGAACAGTGATTAATCTCTTAGAGGAGGAGGAGCTCATGATGAAAATGGTAAGGAGGTTAAAATTGGAAAATGGTTAGAACTGAGCGATGGTTCTAAATAGGGTTCTTGTCTCTCTGGGAAATTTACAAATATCAAAAATTTATGTATAATATACTAATATCCTCCTTTAGTGGTTATTTTAGATATGAAATAGAGAAATAGTTACAAACTAAAAGTATCAATACTAAATATTGTATTAGGATTAATAATTTAATTTATTTTGGCAAAATGAAAAACAATTTAAAAGTAGGTAGATGGGAAATCTATTATGAAGGAGATTAAATGTAAATTATATATAAGTATAAGGAATTTTATTTGATTAGTGGTGGTGGATCATATGATAATGAAGGAAATTAAAAAAAGATTGGAAAGTGGGTAGGATTGGATGAAGGGTTTAGGCATGAGAAATAAGTCAATTATAATGTTGAATACAACACGGAGATTTTATGATTAAGAAGGTTAGAAAAAAAAATAGGAAAATGGATAGAGTTGGATGAAGCGTTCAAAGATTATAATTAAATCATTTATAGCGGAGATTATGATCTGAATGGTCTGAAGATTGGTACATGGAATATTATGTATATAAAGGAAATCAAATGTAATATATATCTGGGTATAAGGACTTATTTACGATTAACGGTGGGGGATCATATGATCAAGAAGGTAATTAAAATAAGGTAGGAAAGTGGAAAGAGTTGGATAAAAGGTTTTGGATTAATAGGTAAATCATTTATGCTGGTGAATATAACGTGGAAGGTATGAAGGTTGGTAGATGGGATATTATGTATGATAATGAATTTGGTTATAAAACTATGTAAATATTATATAATTTTAAGGAATATTTATATGTTTTAGTGGTGATGGATCATATGATTAAGAAGGAAGTTAGAAAAAGATTTGAAGTTGGGTGGAAGTGCACAAAGGGTTTAAAGATTTTGTTTAAATAACTTATAATGGTCAATATAATCAAAAAGGTAATAAGATTGGAATCTAGGTGGAAATCGATATAAAAAAAAATTAAAAACTTTAAAAAGAAAAAATTTGAGGATTGAAAATATCAATAATATGATATATTTACATTATTGAATTAAGTTTTTATTGATTTAATTTGCTCCTTGGATTTTTATGAGAATAAACTTATAAGTGAAAAATAATATTTAGGTTTCTAGATTTTTGTTGATTATATTATCATTTACATTATTTTGATTGAGATTCAAAATTTTTCTAATGAATTTGGATTCGTTTTGTCATTGATTTTATGAATTTTTTTGGTTTTTTGGATACTTGAAGTTAAGTAATTTTCGAAGTTGATTAAGTCCAAAATATTAAGCAATGATATCATCTCAATTAACTTTAGAAATACATTCTTAAATTCTATCTAATTCAGCATCCTTTTAAGCCAAAGTTTTGATAGATAATTTAAGTTCTTGTTTTATTTCTTTAGATAATGATTAATTTCCATAATTTTTCAAAGTGATTATCCTTAATTTAATTATCGTCCTTATATAAATCACTTATTTGTAATTATGGTATCAATTTTTAGGGGGATATTTAAATCTAAAGTTGGTGATTAAAATATAAAATTTGATTTCAGAGTTCAATTCGCTTAGTCTGCCTGAATTTAACGAATGTTTGAAAAGTGAGAGTACATTTGATTAATTTTGTAGATTCTGGAGTTCTTTATTAAGTTGTAATTATATTAAATTTAGAAGATTTTAGTGTCTTAAACTAGGTTTGTTTGAAAATTTCATATTAAGAAGTTATTTCAAATTATTTTTATTTTTGCTATGATCAATAAAACTATTAAATAAAATTAATAATAATCAGAGTAATAAAAATATTTAATTTAGTAATTAATAATTTAAGAATAACACTTATTCCTCAAAAGTTTTTAAGGCTTAGTCATAATCGTTCAAAAAAGTTATATTTATCAAAATATTTACAGACCATTTACCTTAATCCATTTATCAATTGAAATTATCACTATTTAATCAAAATAATAGCAATTTCATTTATATTAACAGATTAGATTTATGGCCTTTCTTTACTCATACATAAACTAATAATTTCATTGAAATTCCTAAACAATAATTCTTTTTCTACCCCAAAGATTATCTTTTATTATTGATCTGGTCTTAAATTATCTATAAATTCTGCCCTTAATAGTCTATCAATACTTTTAACTGCATCCAATTATAGATTTGTCTGTTTCATCTATACGATTTATTCTATATTAAACCTTAAAAATGCTTTTATATTTTAATTATTTATACATTTAATTGTTGATGCTTTTTATGGGTATTAAATAACTAATGTGTCGTGACAATTATGAGGGATTAGTAAATATATTTAATATTTTTACATTTACAGTTATTTATGACGATTAGTAATATTTTATATTTAATAATTAATTTATTACTTTATAAATAATATTGTTAACCAATAAATTAACAGTTTAGTGTATATAAACAAGATATACCTAGGATAATAGTATTTTGAGTGATTCTCAACCCTGTATAATTTTTAAATAGTGTGATAATATTTGACAATTTATGATTTAATTTTGATGAGACTTGATCAATACTAAACGTTAGAAATCAAAGGTAATTGTATTCTTTTATTCATACGATTCTAATAATGGATATAAATAATTGTTAATTCTATAAGACCCATTCTACTTTTTGATGATTTCAAGTTCAGCATTTACAAAATAAGTTTTTCTTATTATTTAAGATTTTCTGTAATGAAATTGATAAACTTGAGTTCAATTTCGTTACATAGCTTCTGTATTTTTTCTTTGAATGTCATAAAATTCAATTAATTGATTATTTTAATTTTTTACTACCTAATATTTCTTAGAATTACTTGATTGTCATTTTAATCTTTTCAATTTCTTATAAAATAATTTTTCACAATTTTTTCTCTCAAAGGTAAGATTATTCCATAATTGATTAATGTGGTTGATCTGCTTTTGGCTCGGTCTTGAAATTTTGTGTAGTAGATGTTATAGATATTTATGGTTGTTTTGGAATAACTTAAATATGAGTTCACACTAATTGTACCTTGTTTATTTTTTCAACTGGATTATATTTCTAAGTAATAATTTTGTAGATATTAATCTGAGTTTTTTTAATTTAAAATTATTCAAATTATTGTAAATTATTTAATTTATTGCTTTTGATTTGAATTTTTATCATTAATGCTATAAGGTTTTCAAATGTAAATTATAATTTTTTCTTCATTTTTCAATCAGATTATTCAAAATTGACTATTTCCAAACTAATTTTTTTTTTAAGAATATGAAATTAAATACAAAATTTAATAATCATTTACTTATCACTTAATTTTCTTGAAAATTCTTTTTATTGATCAATACTTCCATTATTACTCATAAGATTGAAAACATTTGTACTTTATATATTATTAAAAAATTAATATTAATCACTTGAATTTTCACATTACAATATTATGTTTTGAGTCTTTTTATACTATTTATTAGTAATTTTCCTCCTATAAAATGCTTTTATTCTTTACACTCAGGTTAAAATGGGAACAAATTATTATTGATAAAGTATATTCTACAACCATATTATTTAACAGTTATCTTTCATATAATATTTAATAATAATCTGGATCAAAAATATTAGAAAGAACAATCCAAAACCATTTGGCAAATAATTTTTATATATTAATCCATCTTATGAATGATAAGATTCATTATGTACCACATAAATAATAATAATTAGAATTATCTTAGAATTTAAAATTCGGAAGTATGAATTTCCTAAAAGTAGATTGAAAATATGACAAAATAATAAAAAAATCTTAAGAATAAGAAAAGCGGACTAAAGAAGAAATTTTTAGGAAATATGCAGATTTGTTAATTGACAATAATTTTCTTAAGCAATATATTAAGATACGGATTTAGAAAAGACAGAGTTTTTTCAATTGCTAACTTAAATTTTATGCTTTTTAAAAAAATTTTTTGAAATATTTGGATTTATAATTACTGTTACTTATTAAATTGATGTAGGAGATGATTAAGAAATTACAGCTTCATATATAGGTTTTAACTTTCCTTTGAAAAGAGATAGATTTCTAAATTGCAAAGTTTATGAGGGTGAGAATTTTGGTTAAAAAATAATAGGAAAGTAATTTAAAGATAATTTAAAATATATGATGATTTTATTGATGCATTTCTTAAAAATAAAGTATTGTTTGCAATCAAGAATAATAGTGTTATATAAAAAGTAATGTTTCAAAAACTTTTAAATTCTCTTTAGTTTAAGAAATTAGAAAAAAGTATGAAAAATATTGAGTTTAATATTCCATCTTTAGTAGATATTTTTAAAAAAAGATGCCTTCATATAGAGACAGTTCACACTGAAAAATAAATTTTATCAATATAAAAGAACTCTCTAATATAATAATTTAGTGGATCGTTTATTGAATTATTGAATAAGATAGTTTAAATTAATTCATAAAATAGCAAAATAATTAATTGCTTAATTTTTTTGAAATAAAAGTGAAGGGTATAATTAGAGGTAAATGTAATAACTGTCAAAGAATTACGTGTCTGAATTGGTGAAATTTTAGCAAATCTTAAAAAAATAAGTTAGAAGATGTAAATTTTGATATTATATTAGAATAAGAAGATGTCAATCATCCTTATTTATTGATAAATATTCATGTTTTAAGCAATAATCAATTGAATAAATAAAATCTAAAAATTAATTTATATCGAAATTCATTACAAGTTAATATTGAAACAGGCAGTAACAATATATTTTTTTGGTTTGTATAAAATGAGAAGATTAATAATTAAAGAAAAAAAACCATTGAAATTAATAATTTGTGTAATTTCATATAATTACATTTGAATAATAAATGGTAAATAAAATTTTATTTTTATAGAAAGAGCTCTTAATTTATTTGAAGAATATAGTTATCTTTTGTAAAACCAATCCCATTTACTACAAAGTTATTATTTGATGATATTTTTATTCTAATTTTGTTTAGGCAATAATGATGAAGGAATTAAAAAGTCCTTTCTTACAATAAGTTGTAGATTAATCAAAACTTTGAAAGTGAATAATTTATTAATGCATTAAAGAATGGTATATTTCCTTTTATATAGGATTACTTCTATACCCAAGAATTAAAGATTAAAAGCTGAATTATACAGATAATAAATCTAATTATATCAAAGAAGCAGAAAAAAAAATTACAATTTTCAAATGAAGGTTATGATTATCAGAAGGAAAATATTTTCTTCTTTATTTTATGAAATCCTAAATATAAACATTTGTTTATTATTTTAATTATTATTATAAATAGTAAGAACACTCTTATACCGGAGGTATGATCAAAATAAATTTAAACGAATATAGAAAATGCATTTCTAAATGATCAGAATATTTGTATATTTAAATGATAATCAATAGTAAATGTGTAATTGATTTAAAGGTTTTTTGATTTGTTAAAATTTATAACTATATATCATAGTTAGTTGATTAAATGATAAACTTAAGTTAGGATAAAAATCTGATCAATATGAGTATTATAAACATAAAATTATACTGTAAGAATAGAGGGATGTATCGTACAATGAAGAGAGTTTCTAAAGAATTTTATAGCAATTGTTTAATAGTATTAATCCGAAATTAATGAAGAATCTCCAAGAATAAAGAATTATATTTGGGTATATTCTAATTTAATGAAAAACATTTAGAAATTACCTATATGATTATTGAGCACATCTGATTTTTAAATAATATTGAATAAGGTATTCATCAAAGTGAATTACAAAAGATTAACCACAAAAGAGAATTTTAATTATGAATTATAGACAGCTAGGAGAGTTAAAATTTTTCAATAAACCAGTAAGTGAATTATATCATTAAATTGAATATTTTTAGAGAACATGGATTTAATGATTTTTACTTATTTAGCATATATGAAATGGGCTCATTTCATATAGATAACTTTTAATAAGAAATAATCAAAAGTTATATTGATAAAATATATATACATTATAAAAATTTAATTTTATGTGATTAGAAGAATCTTTTGGAATGTAACTAGTTACTTTTTTTAAAGCAAGAATGCTTATTTTGATTCCAGTCCAATTCATATGTTTTCCATTTTTATTATTCCAACACAAAAAGCAACTTTAATTTAGCTTGATATTACGATGATAAAGATGTCAAGGAAGGAAATTATTGTCAAACAAAAAGGCATAAACATGAATCATAATCATAACATAACAATAAAATTATATTTCAAGAATCAGTATAGATAAATGATGAAAAATAAATTTCCAAAATATAGTTTTAACTTGGATGAAAAAAAATTATTAATTCTAAATCAAACCTTTAAATATTTAAAAAATGAATTAGAAAAATCTTTATAAATCAACCAATTAGAGTATAAGTTTATAATTATTTTCTTAACTTGTAATTGTAGAGGTTTTTAATATTGATATTGAGAGATTTTAATAAAAATTTACAATTTCTATATAACTAGATTAATCTTAATAAGAATTATTAAGATTATTAACTATTTTATAATAAAAATAATTGTTTAA
>CAJJDN010000275.1:0-37838 GCA_905182985.1 Paramecium sonneborni | reverse complement strand
TAAAGAGGGACATTTTTAATTACAATCCATTGCCACCCTGACATACCCACTACTTTTATATAAATTGACTCCTTACCTAAAAGGGTGAATAGGATATTTATTTCATTTTGACTAGTTGTTTGATCTACTTTTCTTTTTATATAATTAATAAAGTCCATATTGTCTTCCATTACCAATTAAATTGGACGAGGAAATTACAATTTTTGACTTTTAACAAGAAAATTTCGTTTTTCCTTAAAGGTTTTTTCTTTATTGTTCAATAGATTTGACAAAGACTATTATTCCCCACTATTTTATTAATGTCAATTATATTTTATCGTAATTTTAACAAACTCACAATTTATTACTAAGAATATTGATAGTCCTTCTCAACAGATAAGTTAGAGTGACTGAGGTAAGGTAGGCTTTTAAATCAATAGAAGTTTTATATATTAGAAATAATAGAAAAATAATAAAATAACTTAATATATCTATTTATTATTATTATTATTTAACATGTTATGATAATCATTTATTCGACATTCCAATAATTTATAATTTAATTGGTGCTTGTCGTCATTATTTCAATTTTTATTTAACTAACCAAAAAAACTTCCCATTTCCTGAGTTGATTCCCTATTTTATTTAAATAATTCATAATATTTTGATCTGCATTCTTAATAATTCATATTCTTTTAATCTTTATCCTTATCTATTTATTAATTTATATTAAATGAGTTAATGGAAAAATTTGAATTGAATTTTTAACATGTTTCTATATTTTGTAGTATTTTCTTATTTAATAATTTGATGATTAGAAATAGTGTTGAATTTTTAAATCAATATCTTCAATTTATGAATCTTAAATATATTTATTAGTATTTCAGTAATTTGTCCATTATCTAATTTTTTAATATTTTCAGATGATTGGTCTTTAAAATAATCAATCGAAAATAAATATGATTTTAAATTATACCAATGAT
Source organism: Paramecium sonneborni (assembly GCA_905182985.1). NCBI lineage: Eukaryota > Ciliophora > Oligohymenophorea > Peniculida > Parameciidae > Paramecium > Paramecium sonneborni. The sequence continues at coordinate 36,876 of CAJJDN010000275.1, read as the reverse complement.
GGATGGTGATCATTGAATTATCTAAACTTACAATTTAATATCTAATAATAATATTCCTATTTTATTAATAATAACATAGTTATCTTATTTTTAAAATCAACTGCTATATTACAGAATAGAGTTCCTTCTTTTTAATAAAGTCTGCAATACTATACAAGGTAATTTATAATCTAAACATTATCTTTCAAATAACAGTATATTAAATTATTCCATCTTCTTTTAATTCTTAAAATTATTGAAATTAACTGAGATCACTTTAAACTTAGAAAGTTTATCATAATTAAAAAGGAGAGAGATTATTAATTTGTTATATGTTTTAGTTTAAATAATTGAGTTTCAAAATTAACATATTACTATATAAATTTAACTTTAGAGAGGTGTAAAGTTAGGCTTCATTTAAGCTCCATATTGAAAATGTATATTATTATTTTTATTAATTTTCAAACCTATTTACATGTATTTTAAGCATTTTTGCATAATTAGTAACCTAATTATTAGTTAGAATATCAAAGCAATTGTATTTAGATGTTTATCAACTTATTTTAGAGGATTTGGATAAGTTATTATCTTTTATGCTAACATTTACTTGGTAAAACTAATTAACTTTCTATCTATCCATAATTTACCTTCTTCAGATTCTACAAATATTAATTTTTATATATATTAACTACATAATATCCACAAGCAATAGGTTTTTTTGATTTAATTTGTTTTCGTCAACATCAAAGATGATGATTCAATTATCCTAAATGAATAATTAATATAGTTGAATTGTATACAGTTTACGCTTTTCTAATTGTTTACTTGGAAAATATACTACATTATATTGAAAATTCTCAGTTATCTACCATTTAAATAAATTATATAGTATTTAGTTTTATAGATAAAAAGTGGTGATAATCACCATTTCCATATTTAAGTATTATTAAATTCTAACTTGTTCACATATTTTTCTTTAAAAAATTAAAAACTAATTAATGAAATAATATTTGCTTATGATGGCAATTTATTAGTGCTTCTGTCAAATAATTGTTAATAAAGAGGAGAAATGTAAATGCTCAGATCTAATTTTTGAAAATGAATGTGATGATTATGGTATATGTCAATTCATTGATGGAAAGTGTTCAGATACACCTTGCAAGATTTATGAGAATGTTAATAGATGCTTACAAAATCCTAATTGCTCATGGAGTAATTAATAATGTAAGAACTTTTAATCTTGTCTCTATTTTAATGTCACAACTTCTATTGAGTGCAGTCAATTAGGTCATAATTGTTCATTCAATGACACTACTAAAATATGCAATGAGTAACAACCTTGCTTGTAGTTTAACTTTTAGGATTGCATTTTAATGTCATTTTAATAAAAAAGATTTTGTTACTGGTAAGAAGATTAATGCCAAGAACTCACAGACTGCAAAGAAATAACAAAATCTAATTATTTTTGTAAAAACTTTGAGCCAATTTGTAAAGGTTATGATGAAACAATGAAAAATAATGATCCATGTGAATAAGCATATACTTGTGAACAATTAAATCAAACTTATTGTAGATTTGCATATCCTGAATTGAATGGAGATTAACTTGCTTTGTGTGATCAAGGAGCAAAACTTGGAGAATGTGTTGATTTTAATCCACAAACTTATAAATAAAAAGATTGTTTTGTTAAATCATAAGGATTTTACCATTGGATTGGAAATGAATGCCAAAAATGTGGTATAATGAATTTAAGCTTTCTTTTAACTTTGACAATTAATATTTTTATATTAACCTTATGAATCATTATTCATTTATAATTTTTAAATATCACATCTCTTTTTCAGATCTTTTCTGTTTTAAATATTTTCAAGAAATAATTCTACACTAAATTATCAAATTATATAAATTTTTAGTAGTTATATTTTAAACCCGCTATAATTTTAGAGTTCCTGATTAAACCTTTTAATTGATAATTTTTTATCTTTATAATTTGTCATGATTGGAAATTAAAGGAAGTTGTTCATTAGATTGATATGGAAATGTAAAGTAGCTAGTAAAATGAAAATCTTCTATTTATTTCCAAGCGATTAGTATAATATGCAATTCAAAATATATAGATGATATATTTTGATGAGTTTAATTATTTAATAAAATTTATAAAGAAGTCTCATTTATAAGTAACTTGATGCCATTATTCAATCTTTGTCTCGCTTTAATTCTTTTTTGTTAAATTTGTTCAAAAGAAATCCTTAATCAACCATGTATTTCAGTGATGCTGAAACCTTGAATAAATTTTTTTCTTCTTAAGTAGGAAATGGCATAGATCATTTGTGAAAAAAACTTGCACAAAAATATTGAAAACTAGCTTGGAAATCTTTCAGATTAGGTTTCTTAACCTATAACATTGACTCTTTAATGTAGAAAACCTGAAGACACTTGGCTCACACTTTGGAATAGTGGTAATAGATTTTTCATAAATCATTTATGATAATTTTTATATCTCCTAATCCTAAAATGTTGATTTCAGTTTATCTTGTTTTATTAAAAATACTTACCTTTTTTTAATACAATATCCAACACATCCAACAACCAACACCCTACCATTGAAATCATAATTGTATAAATAATTTTAATTTTTACTCCTCTTTTTATTATGATATTATTGATGAATACAACTGTTAATTTATAGGGTTAATTAACTCAATTAACTACAAATAGAAATTTTCAGACTTTTTTTGTATCTCTTCAAATTTACTCTATCCAGCCATCATGAATCCAATGAATTTTTTATAAATATCTTCTTTGTTTCTTCTTTACTCTAATTTACTGTAAACTTCAAAAGATTTACTATCACTTAATTGAGAGTAAATTGAGGAGAGCCAATCATACTATTCTGTCGCAATCAGAAAAAATAAAAAATAAATTAGTGTTTGCCAAATGGTTTCCATAGTTATAAGTTACCATTCAAGGTAGGAAGGAAAATTCTTTTCATTACTCCTATAAATTTATAACATGTTTTCTATTAAATTAAATTATATTGCTAAAGTCACATTTGACCATTTTAAGTATTAATTTTGCAAGAGATAAAAAATAATTTTTGAAAATCTTGCCTGCAATCTAAGATTTATATCTTACCAAATTTAGAATACTGTAGTAAACTTCCTAAATAATAACAATTCTGAGCAATATGTGTTCAATTTAATTTAATTGTATATAACAAAAATTTATACTATTTTTTAGTAATTTATAAATTTCAATTTTTTATGAACTAGACTTTATTTGAAAATTGGATCACCAATTAGCTAAATCAAAATGAAGATACTCAAAAGACAAAGATCAAAAAAGAAAAGAAAAAATATAAATCAAAAGAATATCAATAAAATTAAAAGGATATGAATGAATTAGAAACATTATTTAGTCAATTAACTTTATCTGATAAAAATTAGAAGTAGTAATAGATGGTAAAGATTGATTTTGAATAATTTTCTGACATTTCTAAAGTTTATGATGAAGAATTCTTGAAATGGATTTTGTCATAATTTAGACTTCTTTTCTCTTAGAGAAAAGTTAACTCAATTTCAAGCAAGCTAGATTTTCTTTTTAATTTATTATTTGATGAAGAAGAAATTAAATTTTTAGAATAAGGGATTTGCTCAAGATTAGGATTAGATAATGATTCTTTCAACCTTTAAGAATAAAAAATTTTTCTAAAAAATATTTTTAAGAATATATTTGAAGTTTGAGTTATTTTTTTATTTATAATTATCCTTATATAATTAAGAATCCATAAAAATAAATTATCAAAAAAGTCAGAATTAATATGTAATTATTTTTGTTCAAAGTAGATTTTTTAAGGATTCTGCTGTTCCTAAGACAATTGCTAGTAGTGAAACTATCATTATGATTACGTATTGAATAATAAGTTTTGTTGATTTGGAGCTTTTGAAATAGATTATATGAACAATTACAGGAAAACAGAACTAAATCATAAAATTAAATATTACTTGTAATAAGGATCCAAAGATACTACCAATCAAATTCAGAAAGTGAGATAGATGAGGCACCTAATATGCAACAAAATAAATAGTGATCATCAGCATAGTTCTTATAATAATTTATAAGAATCTATCTTCAAATATTTGATCATCTTTTTCAACAACAACATCATCAATTTTATCGCAAGTTGAGGCAACATTCTTTGATATTTGAGATTCTTCAAAAGAATTAGAATTATCTTCAATATCGTTGAAGCTGATAAATTCTACCATTTTCTTTTAAAACATTTATTCAATGATTTGAACAGCTGGAAAAAGCTGAAGTGGAAAAGTTAATAGCAAACTAATTGAATATAAAATCAACGAAATCACTTCTAAGATTGGGTTCTATTATAATTACCAAAAAATACTTAAATACTAAATAACACAATTGATTGAGTGTCTGATTAATAGGTTGAGGAACTAATAAGTGATAAAAATATTGAAATTCCAAATGCAGTTATTAAACTTTAGGCAGCAACTGATTTAAATTCAAATTTATTCTTCATACTATCTCTTATTGGCAAAACTGTAAATATTCCTTCACAACAAAGAATTGCTACTCCAACATAATTAAAAGTTTCTAATTTATTAATTAAATAATTACTTTTGAAGTTTATCAAATTTGAAAATTGAATGTTTCCAAATGAGAGCCTGTTTTAACAATCATATAATATGATACAGAATGAAGCCAAAGCACAATAAAACCCATATTTACTTGTTGAATGGAAAAAATGAATTTTTCTTACAAATGATAATGGAATCACTATAAATAATGTGATTAACAAGCATTATAATTTGCTCATTTGAATGCCTATTTAGAGTAAAGACTATGCTAAGGATTCTGTTAGAAAAATTAGATAGGCTATACAAAGTCCGATTAATTGCAAAATTATGGCAATATCCAAAATATGTGCCCAAATAGATCCCAAAGTCTATCTTATAATATCTGCATAGAGTATATTATCTGTATTCATATCATCTGCAATTTAAATCATCTATTGACTGGATCTATCATAATTTTAGATAAGCGATTTACTTTAAACAACTAAATGCAATAGGAATGAATAAAACGATTGACCAAAGGAAGCCAACTTAATAAGTGACGAAAGGGAGAACAATGACACCTTAGTATGTATAATAAATTAAATTACCTATTCCTAAATTCGATTTAATAAAATTGAAATAAGCCTAACTAGCAGTAGATTTATGTTATTTGACTACATCATTCTGTTTGTTTGAATCTTCAATTTCTCTATTATCCATTATTCGTTTTAATGGTCCAAAAGATTCTGTATAATTAATATTTATTTAGAATTACACTAAGTATAAATGAATCTCTGAATTAACAGAAATTATTTATTAATTCTTTGATAACAAATATTAAATTTTAAAGAGTTTACAATAATAATTGTTATAAATCAATGAGAATTAATAATATTATTTATAATAGTATGCAAAATTAATTGTTTGATGAAGTCTTAAAATAAAATTAGGAATTGAAGGAATTATTGCTGAAACTCCGTTGGGAGAGAGCATGAGTGGAAGAGAATGAAATGGATAAGAGTAGATAAATACATGTTAATTTGAGTTTAGAAATAATATTCAAATTTATTCTGTCTAAAATACTAGAATTCATAAAAATTAAAAATGACTACTAATATAAAATAATGAAGAATAATGAGTGATTAGGAAAATGAAATTATAAATAGTAATTTTTCATCACATTTTTTGTAATCAAATATCTTATACTATTTTTCTAAGGAATAAAATTGGGATTTGTATTGAATTATTAATTATAAATATAACTAACCAAAAATTGATATGGAAGATTAGTGGTTTTTAAATGGAAAGAAAGTAATAAAACAACAAATGCTGTCAAAATCATCACATCAGATAATTAATGGTGTATCAATAACATTAGAAGCTTCATTTGGATGCTTATAGAATCCAATTAGAAAGAACTGTATGTTTGTAAATGATGACACTCTTATGTTCATAAGTGGCAAACATATAGTGCTCTACGACATTATTAGAAAGAGATAAACTTATATAATGAAGAGTGCTGAAGATGAAGTAGTCTAAGCATTGAGTTTTCATGTTTCACATGGATAAAAATTGTTCATTGCTATAGCATTCAAATCAACAAGCAAGATTCTTCCCACTGTCAAAGTGTACAATAGAAAAAAGAAGCGATTTTATTAATGTGTCCACTCTCATTTATTGCCTAATAGTAATATTCATGAGATTCTGTTCATTAATGATGGAAAGGTACTATATAGGATGAAAATTAGCATCTCATCTCGTTATCAACTTAAGAGGATGGTTATGGAATGAGTTTGTTTGCAGTTAGTAAAGAAGTTTCACTTTCTTACACTCTCATCAAATAAAAAATAAACATGCTAGAATCAATTAGTGACTTTGAATTTTTTCTGATTGGACCTCAATTTTTAACATCATACAAATATTAAGCTGACATAAGTGGGTTAGAAATATAGAATAATTTGATTACTGTATTAGAGTTATAATCAGATGAAAACATTGTAGGAGTTTGTTATAATTCTGAAAAGAAATATGCAATTGTTGCAACTAGCAAAAACAATCTCATAATGGTTAAAGGTGACAAGAAAGTTGGAAAATTCGAATTACAAACTCAATTGAAAGAATCAAATCATTTATTATGTAATCACCATAACATATTAATTATAGAATAAATTAACAAGGATAAAAATAAGCCAACAGAATAAGAAAAATTAGTGAATGTTCGAATCTCTACCATAGCCAAGACCAATAAAGGGTTCATTATAGGCTTAATAGGAAAACCTGCATTACAAGTTTATGAAATTGAATAGGATATTACAGAACAAGAATAATATATATTAAATTTGGTCGGTACTTATTTTATCAAGGATGAACATATCTATGGAATTCATTAAATTCATTTAGCTACCGATGAGATGTATGCAGCATTAACAGTGATTTACTTTAATCGTTCTGCATATCAAGTAGCTTTAGGGTCGTAATAAGTGCTGAATAATATTGTTTCATGTGAGTCAATCTTAGAAAATTATTAAGGAAAATTAGAATTATTTACATTTAATTTAGCAATTGTCGAAGCTTTAAAGTCAGTTCAAAAAGATCCATTTGAACCATTATTTGAAAAGGGTGTTCACAAGGGTACAATTTTTAATATTGCCACAACTCCTATGAGATCTATAATAGCATCAGTGTGTGATGATAAGAATATAAAATTTTGGGATTATTCTAATGATTTTAAAGAAATGTTCTCACATTAATTTCACGAAACTCCATTATCAGTGGCTATTCATCCATTAAGTATTAATGCGCAATTGGATTTAAGGATGGGTAATTAAATAAATATTCATTGTACATAGGCTTCGATTCTATTTTATCCTAGATGATGATCTTAAATTAGTCCATAATGAGACTACTAAAGTTTGTAATGCTCTAACATATAGTGAAGGAGGTCACATTTTAGCAGCTGCTAATGGTAATCAAATTTAATTGTATAACCCATTAACATATAAAATGATTAATGTGTTGCCTAATCACTAAACAAATCTAAAGGATCTATTATTTATAGATAAAGTATTAAAATTAATTAAATATATTTCAGGACAACCTGTTAATTTCATAATGTCAATTTGGAATTTTATATGTTTGGAATTTACTTTCTGGAGAAAGAATCTTAGAACATGCTTAAAAGCAGAACAAGTATCAAAGTTTATGTTATGACTTTGAATACGATCTTGTTATTGGTGTTTCAGATTAGAAATTAAAGGTTTATCATGAGAAGGGTTAGAACATGGTCTTAGAAGTTGATACATCTCCAACTTAATTTAGTGCAATATGTATTAGTCATAGATATAATGCAATTTTTTTTGGAACTACATAAGGATCTATTAGAGTTTACTCTTATCCATTTTATCATTTTAATCCTAAAATGATGGAATCCATCGAAATTCCTGTCCATTAATTAGCTGTCACAGCTATTAAAGTATCTCCTGATAATAGTTATTTAATAAGTTCATCTATTGATGGTAGTATCTTCTTTAGTAAAATCNAATATAAATTAGTATAAAATATCTTAGTTAGAACGAAAAATTAATTGTTTGATGAAAGTCTTAAACTAAAATTAGTTCATTTACTATGTAATCATCTTAATATATATATTATAGAATAAATTAACAAGGATAAAAATAAGCCAACAGAATAAGAAAAATTAGTGAATGTTCGAATCTCTATAGCCAAGACCAATAAAGGGTTCATAATTATATTAATAGGCAAAACTGCATTATAAGTTTATGAAAATGAATAGGATGTTATAGAACAAGAATAATATGTTTAGAATTTGGTCGGTACTTATTTTTATAAAGGATGAAAATATCTATGGCATTAAATTCATTTGGCTACCAATGAGATGTATGCAGCTTTAACAATGATTTATTTTAATCGTTCTGCATATCAAGCAGCGCTAGTATCGTAATAAGTGCTGAATAATATTGTTTCATGTGAGTAAAGCTTGGAAATTGAATTATTTAAATTTAATTTAGCCATTATCGTAAAGTCAGTTTAAAAAATTTCCATTTGAACCATTATTTGAAAAAGGTGTTCACAAGGATACAATTTTAATATTGCCACAACTCCTATGAGATCTTAATAGCATCAGTGTGTGATGATAAGAATATAAAATTTTGGAATTATTCTAATGATTTTAAAGAAATGTTCTCACATCAATTCCACGAAACTGCATTACGAATGGCTATTCATCCATTAAGTTATTAATGCGCAATTGAATTTAAGGATGGGTAATTAAATAAATATTCATTATATATAGGCTTCGATTCTATTTTATCCTAGATGATGATCTTACATTAGTCCATAATGAGGCTACTAAAGTTTGTAATGCACTTACATATAGTGAAGGAGGTCAAATTTTAGCAGCTGTTAATGGTAATCAAATTTATTTGTATAACCCATTAACATATAAAATGATTAATGTCTTGCCTAATCACTAAACAAATCTAAAGGATCTATTATTTATTGATAAAGTATTAAAATTAATTAAATATATTTCAGGACAATCTGTTAATTTCATAAGAAATTTACTTTCTGGAGAAAGAATCTTAGAACATGCCTAAAAGCAAAACAAGTATCAAAGTTTATGTTATGACTTTGAATACGATCTTGTTATTGGTGTTTCATAATAGAAATTAAAGGTTTATCATTAGAAGGGTTAGAACATGGTCTTAGAAGTTGATACATCTTTAGTTATCTAATAAGTTCATCTATTGATGGTAGTATCTTTTTTAGTAAAATCAAATAGTTCATTAATGGAGAAGAAGTAATAATTAATATCTAATTAAAACTAGATTACATAATTGGATCTGATAACTAGAGGTGATATAGAAAACAAGATTACTAATACTTTCGCACTTAATAGTTTGTGTTTATGTTCAACAACAGCTTAAGAAATAAGGTAGGAGCAGCTTAAAGAATTAGAATATCGATTGTAAAATTTTAAGAGTGATATTGATGACGCTAAGGAAGTTTAATTGAATAATAATGACTATAAACTAAAAAAAATACGTGATGAACATACAAAAGAGATTCAAAAAGTCTAAGATTAATTATCCTAAACAATTTAATAATCAGATGCCAAGAACAACAAGATTAAAGAGGATAAAAAAAATTTAATTGCAACTTCTAAGAAAACTATTGAGGAAATGAATGAATAAAATTCAAAGAAATTATTGTAGATTTATGATATAAGAGACAAATTAAATGAGAAATTATAAAGTATTATTAAACAGCAAGATGAAGAAAGACGATTAGTTAATTAAGAATATTAATAATCAATTTCTTAGGTTGATGATGAATACTGCTAAAAATATTAAGATTTATTCAATAGATTCAGTTAAGCTATGTCCAATATGAAGTTGGATCAAAGAAAATTCAAAGAAGTTTTGCAGTAAAGTGAGAAAGATTATGAAACATTTTACAAAGAATCATAACAATCCTTAAAAGCAAAATTAGAAGAATTTAATACTCAAACAGAAATATTGAGATCTAGTATTTCCAGATTTAAAAAAGAAATTGTTAGATATTAAAATAGAAAAGAGATTTTACATAATTTAAAAAAAGGTAGAGAATTAATAAAATAAAATAGAAACTGAGGAATCTTTGTAAAGTTTACGTTAAGAATTGAAAGGGTATGAAGAAAAACACAAAATGATGTTAGCAGATTTAAGAGAGAAAGAAAAATTAATAAATTAAAGGGAACAACAAATAAAAGATTTTAGAATGAAAAATGTTCATTTATAAAATTTCTAAAAAGTGTATGATTATAGAGTAAATACTCTTAAGGACGAAAGAGAGCCTTTGATGGATCATCTAAAAAATATGGAAGTAATTATTCATAATATTTATCCAGAAACATGTTAAGAACCTTTATAATGAATTGATAGAAGAATCAGGATTAAAGCAATCTAGAATTGAAGAAGAAAGAAAATTAATTACAGATTTAAATATATTTAAAAACCAACTAAAGTCTGCCTTAACTGTCTTATCTTTATCAAAAAGAAATATGGAGAACTTTAAGTCTTCTATATAAACATTGATTAATAGCGATACTGGAGATTGGCCAGAAAAATTAGAGGAACTGTATCATATGGTGTAAAACGAGAATAGTAAGGCAATCACTATTAAAAATCCTGTGTTTTAGGAAACTTTAAAGGATATGTAAAAGGATCCTCTTTAATAACAGATTGATCAAAGTTAACAAAATGCTATTTATAAGGCATTATCAAGTCAGAAATAATATCTACAATAAAGTCTCTCTGAAGTTGAGGCTTCAGTAAAATATTAACTTGGCTAAAGAGAAGTAGCTTATGACACAATTTAAGACTAAAACAAACATCTCATAAAACAATGCAAAGAATTGAGGGAAAAGAAATAGGAACTGAAATCGTAATTAGATAGCATGAACAAAGAATATAGAGAGAAGAAGAGAGAATTAAATAATTAGGGCATTGAAATTCCAGAAGAAAATGAAGATGATAATTAATTTGCCAGAACTTATGCCACAACTTTTACATCAATTACAAGAACACCTGGAACAAAGTCTTAGTAAAATTTTAGAACTAAAATTATTAGAAATATAGGATGATAATTATACAAATTTTTAATTATTTATTTTATATATAAAAATACTCTATTACACATTTATGAATTGTGATTAGTATTTGTTCAATTATAAAACTCTAGAAGAGACAATGGAACAACATTCCCCAATAAAATTCCACAGAATAGAAAAAAAACATGATTCATAGATTTCGCCATATTTTATTTTGAGAGAAACAGATACAAAATATTTTAAGAATGAGTAACATCTCAAATCAATGCTGAATTTAAAACTTTTTAATATTCTGTAACCTCATGATACTATAATTCATTCTAATTAAATACTCATTATTATGAGAGATTGGAAATAATATCGTTTGACTGAAACTAAATTGAAAGAATCACAAATCGAGTTTATCCTCATTTAATTGGCAATGAGTAAAATATATATATATGACTTAGCTTTAAACGAATTAAGCAACAAAAAAATAACATGGAATCTTTATTCTCTCCAACAATTATATTTAATCGAAAATTGTGTATTTCTATAGCTAATCGACCTATAAGATTTACACTTTTCTATGGCTATTCCAAACATTGATATTTTTAAAAGCTTCATACGTCTGTACTTTCCTTAATTTAATTAAATTCAGATGATCAATAATTTTGAAACAATTATACAATACTTGCTTTCTTTGGTTTAAGATTTGAAAATTGATGAAAAGAGTCATTATGGATTAAATTGTTTCTTTAAAATTAAGCAAATAAATTCTTCCTTCGGTATGGAAGGTAATTATTCAGTTGAATTCACAACACCAACAATATTTCAAAAAATTTTTAATATTGATTCAAAGACTATCTTATACAGATGTTATGATATGTAGAAATATCAACATAAACAATTATTAGAATACTAAGATAGGGAGATTTTAATAACAGAAAAATTATCCGATACTACTAACATTAAGATTAATTTTTCTTATTTGAGAATATTGGATTAAACTTTTTTTTTTCAAAAAAAATTCATTATGAGTTTTGCTGATGCTGTTGGATAATATGATATTCAAATTTTACAAAATTAATAATATCGAAAGATAGCCTATAGAGCTTTAAATGAAATTATTAAAGGTGAACTATTAATTAATTTTTTTAGGTATAAAAGCACTTCACTCAGAATGCATTATGCATAGAAATATCACACCATAAACAATATATATTGATAATTAGAACTTAATTGATGCACACTTTTACGTTGGAGATTAAGAAAAGGCAAAGGTGGAGATTAATATAGCTGAAGGCACTTAGATGTGTGATTCATTATAGTTTACTCCTCCTGAGAGTATGGAAAATATCACAATGAAATCTGATTTATATTAATTTGGATTAGTCGCTTTATACATATTAAATAAAGGAACCCCATTATTTCCTCATTCCTTTTTAAATGCAGAGGATAACTAAACAAAATTTCATCCTGATAACATTAAAAAGGAATTTGAATAGAAGAAATTTGATTACAGCTACAAACTGATTGAATTGATTGCATAATGCCTGTAATATAATCCAAAAGAACGACCTGAAACGAATGAAGTTTAGAGATAGGTAGCCTAAGTTTATAGGGATTCAAGGATCAGAATTATGTAAGCATTTTCTATATATTTCAGCCCATGTAAGGAATAAAAGTAGTTGAGATAAAGATTCTTAAATTATAAAAATGATATATCTAATAAATTTAAATAATTTAAATGAAAAAAATTTTGTTCTAAAAAGATATTTAATTACAATAACAATCTTAATTTTATAATATAGTTATAAACGCTATATCCTTCTGGACTATGCAGCATATAAAAAGACAAATCAAATTAGATTCTGATGATCCAAACAAATTTTAGAATCTCATTACAAGCACCTTTAAATTAAAATACATAAATGTGAATAAAATTATACTATGAAGGAAAATTTAATAGCTGAAAATTTTAAGAAGGTATAATAATCAACTTATTAAAATACTTCTACTTCATATATAATTGTACCAATTAGTATTCTACAATATAAAAATTATTTAAGATACATTATATTATTGTCACAATTTCAATCAATTTCATATTTTAAAATAATAGGGACTTTTTATTTATATTTTGAAGTATTCCTTTAAAATATAAATTTATCAAATAAATTGTAAGTATTGCATTATTTCAGAAGTATGATTTATGCATTCTTCTTGAAAAGTTAAAACTTCATTTTTTTATTTATAATATTTAATAAGTATTGGATAAATGAATAATTATTCTGAGAGAGCTATTAAATGGATGAAGATTTTAGGATATTTACCATTTAATGGAAAAAATTCATTCTTTGAAGAGTAAGAAAATAAATATAACTAATATGTAAATGACATCACAAAATCTAATGAGATGCTTATTTTTGAATAATTAAAGAAGTAAACTTTGGAGAATTCTGCATCTCCTACATAATAGTTTGAAGAATAAAAAAGGTAAATTGTTTCATAATATATGAACTTTGAATAATATGAATAAAAGGAGAGAACTTACAGAATTATTGAAATGGATAATAGGTAACTAATTCAACAATTATTAGTCGGATTTTAGCATAATTTTAATTTTTAAAAAAGGAATACAATTTGAAAATTGAATAGTTATTCTATACAGATGATTATCTTTTCAAATTAAATTAAAATGTTTTAGAAAGCACAACATATTTAGATGTAATGAAAAGAGTCTCTTACATTTATTGTATATTACATCCAAATATCGGATACATAGTATATTATACCTTAATAATTTATTTAGTCAGGAATGAATTATTTATTAGCCCCAATAATTAAAGTAATTCAAAAAGAAGCAGATTGTTATTTTTGTTTCGAAATAATTATGGAAAAATAATAACATTTATTTTTGTAATCAGATAATTAAAAAGGGTTATCTGTAACAATGAATAGATTTGATGAATTGATAAAAAATTAAGAACCTTAAATTTTTAAACATCTTAATCATTTAGGAATAGCTCTTTCACATATTTTTGTAAGATGGTTTTTAACTCTGTTTTCATCAGATTTAGATATCGAAATAGTTATTGAATTATGGGATAAAATGTTGGAAAAAGACTATTAAGAATATTAGTTTTAAATAATCATTGAAATGTTGAGAACATTAAAACATAAGATATTAAAATCAAACTTCAATTAATTTGTGGAATTAATTTCATTAAAAAACGACAATGAAGTGTAACTAATCAATTCAATTTTAAATAAATGAATATTTATTGTGTGAAACAGCGACTTTTTGATAATTTATATTTATGGATTCTTAATCATATATATTCAACTTTAAAGTATATTTAGAATTTATAAAATTATATAATTTAAAACAAAAAAATCTTAAGGTTAAAAGAGATTGAGTGTGACGATATTTCAATAATGATTTCGAGGGAAAAACCAATTATCAAATTTAAATGATTTATATAAACAGCAATATTTTCATATCTATACAAATTTCGAGCTAATCCCTTATTCTAAAAATTAAATTTCATCTTCAGCAAATACTAACAATGCAAAAATGCTTAAAATACATGTAAATAGGTTTTAAAATTAATAAAAATAATAATATACATTTTCAATATGGAGCTTAAATGAAGCCTAACTTTACACCTCTCTAAAGTTAAATTTATATAGTAATATGTTAATTTTGATAAAACATATAACAAATGAATAATCTCTCCTTTTTAATTATGATAAACTTTCTAAGTTTAAAGTGATCTCAGTTAATTTCAATAATTTTAAGAATTAAAAGAAGATGGAATAATTTAATACTACTTTTATTTGAAAGATAATGTTTAGATTATAAATTACCTTGTAATAATATTGCAGACTTTATTAAAAAGAAGGAACTCTATTATATAATATAGCAGTTGATTTTAAAAGTAAGATAACAATTTTATTATTAATAAAATAGAATATTATTATCAGATACTAAATTGTAAATTTAGATAATTCAATGATCACCATTCATCATTGGTATAATTTTTAAATCATATTTATTTTTGATTGATTATTTTGATAATTTAAGAATAGATCGAAAGTACATTAATAACTTTTATTCTTTTTATATATTTGATAGATTTCAAATAATAAATATCTATTACATTAACTGATACCAATTTAAATAAATTAAATGATTGCTATAATTTTCATAGAATGAACAACTAAGAAAATATTTTAAGACAGAAATGAAGAAAAAAAAAAGAAAAATTTAGTTAATGAAAAAGAAATCATAATTTTTCCTATTTAATAAAATTCTAGGAATATTCCAGTTATTGAGATTATTCACTTTAATTATTGTTAGTATCTATATTTGTATTTAGATTAAATTATTCAATTCAAATAGATGTCTACATATAAAATTAACTTAGAATTGATAGTGTTGATATAAATTCTCTTTTTGTGATATAAAGATAATCATATTCTTTTCGATTCTATTTTCAAGAACATTATTAGACAATGATTTTCTCTGTGTAAATTCCAAATGGTTAAAGAATAAAATTATTTAGAGACTATCATTGAATATGATTTAATCTCTTTCTAGCTTTAACTTTATTCATAACATCACATAAAATATAAACCAATAATTAACAAATTTTAAATCCATAGAACTATTAATATGATAAGAATAATAAACTTATTAATTTAATAAATTATTTTTTTATAGAATTACAAAAAAAAATATAATTTTATTTAATTCTACAAATTATATTTTGTAGACTATAAAAAATTATATAAAGAAAATGAATTAAAAATATAAAATCAGAATTAAAATGTAAAATTGGTAAGAACAGTTTACAGATAATATGAATAATCAGTATTAAAACAAAAGATTATTTGGAATGTTAATAGATGTATCTGGGTCTATGAGAGAAAGTTATGAGTAAATAGGCGGAGAAAATATATAATAGAATTAAATAGATAAAACAAGACTGGAATCTGTGTGGAATTTGGTTTTTACATCAATCTAAGATGAAAAATTATAAAATGATTATCTATTTGCTGGTGCATTTGGATGCAAAGATGAAAAATAAGATGTTGTTGATTTTACCCCAATTTTAAAGTCGTTATTGGAAAAGATATCATAAAATGATAATCAAGACTGGTATCAACTACTTTATTCTCTAGTAGAAACAGAGGCAAAAAATTTGTAAACATATTACACAATAAAGAATCTAAGAAAAGATATGCCAGAGTTTTTAGTATTCTTAATCTACGTATAATTTAAAAATAATAACTATTAATTCAAGCGATTTATATCAAATTTGCCAGCATAAGTGAAATAACAATCACAATCTTTTCACGATTTATTTATCAAAAGTAGTTCGATGTTGTCTGATAAATTATTTAATTATGATTTTGTGAATTAAAATATTTAAACTCAGCTCAAAGAATTAAAACAATAACTTATTGGTGAAAAAATTTCTATATTGAGTATTAGAAAGATTACAAGACCTTTAAAAAATAAACTAATTAGAAATGAAGTTGAAGCTTAAACATAAATGCTTGAGGAATTTAAATAAATCTCTTATGGTAGAACTCCTATGAAAAAATGTTTAAAATTAACATTAAATAATGATTATGAAATGTTTAAAGATAAATTTTTGTTTATCATTTCTGATGGAGAATCCACTGATGGAGATCCAACAGAATATGCATAGTAATTAAAAAATAAAGGATTTATGATAGTTTGTTTTTACATTTCTACTTCTCGTAAAATTGATGATACTTAAATGTATCATAACGCTTAATCCTAATGGGAAGAAGGAGCAAAAATAATGTTTGAGATGAGTTCAGTAGTTTCTAACTTTGACTATCCTTTGTGTTCTATTGGACAACACACAAATATTAAATTATCATAAATTGGAAAAAGTAGGTTATTTTTATAAGGTAATGATCCAAATCTAATGAATAAATTTTTTAATTATTTCATCAAAATAAAGAATGAATAAGATGCTTTGATTAATTTAATAGGTAAAGTAAATATAGAATAATACATCAATAGTAGCAATTAATTTGAAGCTTAAGAATAAGAAGGAGGAACATGTTATGCTAATGCAATAGCAGCTGTTTATGAACTAATTATGTAGAAAATATATAAAAGAGAGGGAGGTTATCCAACCTTTGAAAAAATACGATAAGATTTAATTTAGTAATATGGAACAGAAGGCGGCAATACATTTAAAATTGTTACAAAAACTTGTTCAAGCTTTAGATTATAATGTAGAGAATTAAAATCTATAAGTGATATTAAATAATGTTTACATTAAGAAAGACCATTATTGGCAAGATTTTATTTATGTGATGATTAATGGGATAGTAAAGATCCTAATCGGTTGGGTTTTAAACCATTTTTTGCAAATAATCCAAAAGGAATTTTAAAAAATCTTCCAAAAGATCAAATAAGGATGTTGGAGGACATGCAGTTGTATTACATAAGTACACTTCAGAGTATTATTCATTTATCAACTCTTGGGGAACTGACTGGGGAGATTAAGGATTCTTTAAAGTAAAAGACCTTGAGGTGCTTTGTGATATGTAATTCATGGAAGTGTTTTGGACTAATAATAATTTAACCAAAAAAGAAATATAATCATTTAAACAAGATGCAGGTTAAAAAATTACAGATTTTTACTAAGATGCCTTTAGTATTATTGGAAATAAAATTTACACATGTCCTAAATGTTTAAAACCATCTTTCATTAATGAATATGAAGGAAATTATTATAAAGCTAAGTGTCCTAGATGTAAATTAAGCTTCCATCCATAATCTTTGGGCCAGTTATTTGTTAATTACTTATATGGAAAAGATCTATGAATTCTTATAAAATATCAAATTATTTAGAAAATATTTTATACAATATTTAAAGTATATGAAATCTTTAATATATTAATAATAGATTGTTTAAGATAAAATATTTATTATTTTAGTCAGATAATAAAATAAATTTTATTGTAAATACAAGAATTGTTTCGTTTGTAAAATAGTAATTTTTTCATCTATTGAAAAACAAAATAGTTTTGAATCTATTTTATAATTAATTATCAAAATTTCTTACTTAAAATAATTTCATATAAAATTCAATTCTTCTTATTTAAACCTATATTGATATTCTCCCATAATACATAAAATAGGAGTGTTCCTTATTAAATTACATCAATTTAACCTATAACAATTTTCTTATAATTCAACCCACCAGTTTTCAATCCTGTTACTTCATTATAATTTTTCCTCCACAAAACTGTTATTTTTAATATAAAGTATCCAAGTTCCACATCCCTTACCAATTTTGAATTATCCAACAAATTTGACTTCACATCCACAAGAGGAATGCGATATAACTTACCTCCAAAAGCTTTCATGAAGTTCTTACATGTATCGATTTTTAATCTATTATCCTCATCATAATTTCCACTTACATGAACTAAATGAAATAATAATTTATTTTACTTGTTGAAATGTTCAAATATCTCAATTTATATTCCAATCTATTAAATACTTTCCCCAAGAAATAATCTTTAGGTTGATAGGGGATTGGGTGACTACTAATATATTTAATAATATTATATAATTAGTTTCTCCAGATATTTAATACTATTATGATGATATATTTCTTCAAATAGTTAGAGAGATTATAATATAATTGTTATCTTGGGTTAATTTTTAATTATACATTAATGATCAAAAAATAAAGAAAAAGAGTATGAAACTTGCGAACATAATTAAAATTATTCTCCATTTATTATATCTATATATAAAATATAACTTCAATCATTATTGCAATGTTTGATTAGCATATTTTAAATCATACTTGAAAACAATCTTTAAACCAGAAAATGCTTATTTTAATTCTTCAAATCTTTCTGTCCACTATTTTAATTAAGCTGCCCAAAACTCCTTTATCTTATTCTTATTTTCAAAACTTTTTTGTTATTATTTTGATAATCTATCCTCTAATAAATTAAACAGCACTACAAGAGGACTATCATATATAAATGATTGGAAATTCTTTAGTTCTGATTCTAATTGTTTAATCTTAATTTTTTCAGTTCCTTGATAGTCAACTAAAATAGAATAAATAAAACTACTTTATTAATTCTTTAAAGATTCTATTAATTTGACTAATAAATTGTTCTCATTTTACAACATAGCAATCTAATCATTTTTAAGTTGTATATCTTTAAGCAATTTTTCATCTGCATTTTGTGATATACTCTTATGTAAATTTAATTTCTAATCTTAATTTTTTAAAAGAGACAATTAATTCATCAACTAATTAATATTCTTATCCTTTTCTTATAAAACATTTTGACTCTCTTGTTATTAATTCAATAATTCTAATTTTTATTCATTTATTTTATTTAATAATCTCTCTATTTCAGTTGATAAATTTGATTACATTTATCTCAAAGTAGTTATTTCTTTTATTTATGATTATTCTTTTTCTTTATAGATATTCAATTAATAAGTCACACCTTTAAATTTATTTTTTAATTCTTCATTTTCTTTCGTAATTTTAGTCAATTCAGGTTTATAATCTTTACCATAAACTGAATTTTAAATATTTTAATTTTTTTATTCTATTAATTCATTAATTATCTCATTATTTTATTATTATTGTTGTTGTAATTGATTTCTCAATTCTTAAATAATAGTTTCTTTATTTTGCATTTCAAATTTAAATTAAATGTCTTTCTTATTAGAATCATTTGTAAATTTTCTGATCTATTCTTCTTACAACTTTAAATTTTTATTTTGTTAATCAATAGTTCCTTTTAATTTTAATTCCCTTTATAATGCTTAAGTTGTTTCTTCTTTACACATTGTTACAGTTTCTAGGTAATTTACATTGAAATTACTCCAAAGTTAATTTTAATACAAATACTTCAGAATTTATTAAATCATTTCTTTTGGTTGTTTAATCCAAAATTTCATGCATAGCAATTAATTCGTTTTATAATTGTTGTTTTTCTTTCATTGATTATAATAATTTTTGTTCTCTATCATCCATTTATTCTTTAAATTTATTTGCTAAACATTTAAACAATCATACTTACCTTCATTTTACAACTATTAATTTTATTTGTGTTTCAATTCAAGGAGTTCATTTTAGCGATTTAATTAGATGATCAATTCTTTATTCTACTCATTTAATTATTTAATCTCTTCCTATAGAATTATTAATAATCAAAGTCTTACATTTGCTTTAGAAATTTTACTCCTTGTTTCCTTTAGTTAGATTGTGTTTGAGTCAAATATAAATTCTGTCTCTTCATCTGATCCATTTTATGTAATTACTCCTTGCATTTAAATATTAATAAATATTATTATAAGGATACAAACTATTGTTATTTCTATAAAACTTATAAATTAATTATAATTTCTTATTTCTATTTCTATTAAATTCTATTCTAAATTTTGTAATTGAACTTCTAAACTGATTTTTAGGACTTATTTTATTAGGAAGATTCGACTATAAACCTAATTGATAGTTTAATGAAATTTACCTTTATGAATTAAATTTCTTATTTGTTTAATAATAAATAAATATTTAGAAATACTGGGGATTATTCTTTAGTTTAACATTTTAATCAATAAATTCAGTTGCTATATGATTCAGCAATTTTGACTACAGATTCTATTATAACTCAAAGGATAAAAACCTTTTTCTTTAATTAAATGGTATATTAGATCAATTAAACTTAATTTATTTAACAATATCAATATCTTTCTTTATATTTGTACCTTATATAATGACACTGCGATATAATTGATTTAAGAGAACATAACAAATTATATTTAATATAACATGTTTGAGCATAAGTGAATCTATGGTTTTATACACATATTTTAAAAAGTTTAGCAAAATTATTAACTAATAAATTTGTTCTCTTTTAATTTCAATAATTTATTATAGTAATTACATTATTATCTTTGAAATTCTATTAACTTTATAGTTCATCTCATATATAAATGAAAAAGCAAGAATAAAAAATAAAATCTACATTTTGCTAATAAAATTGTTATCTGTTCTCAATAATTAATTGCATTTATGATAATAAAAGAGTCTTAGTTAAATTCTTTTAATTAACAAGATTTTATTTTTAAATTAATAAGGTAATTTTTAAATATAAAATAATAAATGCAATCATCTGAAAACCAGCTTGTTGATGATTTTCATCAAAACTTTCTCCATTTCTATTCTAAAACCAAGGACATTACTAATATTAGATTTAATTATATGAGAGAATTGTATAACCTAGGAGTGGATACTTTTCCTGACAATTAAGAGGTTTTCACGATTCAACAAAATAACAAGTTGAATTTACAATCTCAGTAAAATAAACTAAAGAAGAACTGGACAGATGATGACAAAAAGGTACTCATATGGTTGGTTGGTAAATGGACTGCATCTAATAGAAGAGACCTAAAATCTATCGTATATAAATTTAACTCTATTTTAAGAGCGATGATGATTGGAATTCCATTGCCAACATGATGCCAAGAAGGGATGGCTTTAAATTTAAACAGAAATGGCTACAAATGCTTAAACTTCCCTTGTAACAAGCTCCTTGGACTATACCTGAGGATGACCTATTAAGGTCCATAATATATGACTATTAAAATTAGAACAAAGGAAATAAATGGAGTTAGATAGCTACTACTCTAAATAAAATAAGTGAATCAAATGTTCATAGAAATGGTAAATAGTGTAGGGAGCGATGGAACAATCATCTTAATCCTTTTATAAATAGGTATAACTATTATATGAAAATCTCCTAAGAAATCCATGGTAATTGAATGAGGATTTAGATTTGTTATACTAATCAATCTAAAATGGGAAAAAATGGGCTTTGATTTCAAAAAAATTAAAAATACCAAGAAGTGAGAATAGTGTCAAAAATAGATTCAATTGTCTATTAAGGAAAGAAAGAAGTCAAAAAGCAGGGTAGGCTATATTTAATATAGAAGGAAGAAAGTGAATCAGAAGAATCTAAGATTTCTAATTTTCCATCCGCAGAAGAGTTGAATCATGATGAAATAAAACTCATACATACTATCATAAAAAAAATAGAGTGGAGAATCCAATAAAGCCAAAACCTCCGAGAAAATGATCAGAAAGATATTATTAAAGAAGAACATTTAGATATTATTAAAAAAGTTAAATTAGAATCTAATAATACTATAAAAAAGGATTGAAGACCCTAGCAACCAAATACTAATAATCAAGATAAAATCAACTTGCAAGTGAAGGAATATCAATTAACAGAAGCTGAAATGAGTACTCTCTAACCCTGTTTAATTAATAAAGAAAAAAATTAAATATTTTTTGTATCACCTGAACAATTAAATATTTA
Source organism: Paramecium sonneborni (assembly GCA_905182985.1). Classification (NCBI taxonomy): domain Eukaryota; phylum Ciliophora; class Oligohymenophorea; order Peniculida; family Parameciidae; genus Paramecium; species Paramecium sonneborni. The sequence goes on along the minus strand of CAJJDN010000275.1, from coordinate 14,307 downwards.
TCTAAATAAATCAGAAATTAGTTAACAAAGCACATTTTAAGAAAATAATTTATCTAATCAAAATAGTCTAGGCTCTTATTATTATGATCCTAAACTATTTCGATCGTATTTTATGATGTAATCAAATGAATATCCTCAAATATAGAGTGGAATTTATTAATAAAGATCCATTATAAATTAAAATATGTTAGGTAATTTTCAAAGTATTAATAACTATACCTATCCATTAGCCATATCATCATCTTACCCATCTCAAGCAAATTTAATGGGTCAATTATCAAGATGATCATATAGATATATATATATATCTATCAAAAAATAATTATTAAATTTCTTTTAATAATAAATATTCATTTGAATTGCATGTTGTATAGTTCACTTTATCCTAATAATTAGTAAGCAGGTTGCAAAGGATTAGTTTGTCTCTTTGTTTACATTCCCCTTTATATAGTATCAGCTTATGCTCTATATATATCTTATGTATTATTTGTTAGCTTCTAAGATTCTTTTGGGATTTTCTTTACAGTGTCCGATTAAGCTCCGTTATGTCTTTAGTATACAAAGAAAGACTTTTCAATTTATTTCTGTCCTTGCAATGATTAAAAGGCTGCGATCCTTCCACAGGTCCTATAATCTCCTCACCCCATTTATAAAAAGGTTAGAGAGGATTAACTTGTCTATTTGAGGCTCTCTTCATGTCTTATTCTTCCTAAGGATTAATAATATGTCTTAATTATTTAGGTTTAGAGCCTTCAATAAAAGTGTATGGATCTACATTCCTTGGATTATAGATCTTAATTTTTGGGACAGTTCCTTGAATATCTGATATATTTAATGTGTCTCTAATAAATTTGTTGGGTTAATGAACATCAGCTCCTTAATATGAAGGAATTTTGTATATAGGTTCAACTGGGTTAGTTTCTCTAGTTGTTTTAAACTTTGCAATTTGGGGTCTAGTTCCCTAAATTTGAATTTAATTATTTACAGCAATATCATCTATATAGAGACTTTCTCTAACTGCTTCAAATTTGTTATTTTTTATAGGAATGTCATCAACTTTATTAATAAAGGTTTCTTTGTTATAATATGTTTTTTTTTGTAAGTTAGTTGTATATTTATAGTCCTAAGAGATGGATCGTAATTTATTTTAATTTCCTTGATATTAAAGAATAGATCATACTGATAGTGGATAAGTACATGAGGTCATTTCTTTTAGGGTCATGCCAATCAAAATGATTTTTGTCATATATGCCTAAAATAATTTTATTCTAAATAAAAACTTTTTATAAATAATTCATAGCCATTCCTTATAATCTAAATTTATAGGATAAATATAAAAATAATTCATAGTTTAGTTTTGTTATTTTTCTCAAAAAAGGCATTCAAATAATTCATTTTTGGCAAAATGCATCTTAAAAAAAAACGTAAAGAAATTTGATAAGATTAAAAAGATCATAAATCTCAGAATTATCAATAGATTTAGATAATCCCTAAACGTTGACGTTATTAACAAGTATTTATAAAACAATTTCGTTTTTATTATATATGATCATGTCACATAAGCTAAAATTGAAACATTTAATTATCTTAATTTAAGATCTTATAAAAACTCATTCTCTTAAAAAAAAAGAATAAGGATAGTTATAAATTACAATCCAATGTTTGAAATATTTATTGAATATTTGCTGAATTTCATCTTCTGTTTCAATTACTATATTTTCTTTTCTCAATCCTAATAGTTAAAAAAAGTAATTATTTTTAATTTTCTACTATCTAGATTCATTATTATTATCTTTATAGAAAGTTCATTCTAAAAATAGAAAATATGTTTTTTATTTAATAGTATTAATATGGTTTTATTCCTTTAAATATAGGAGTAATTCTACTTTAATTTGAATAGGAAGATTGTCATTGTGGAAGATCTATTTATAAGATTATTTGGCCCTAGTTCATGAACTTAATTTTGATTATTTTCAATAAATCAAAACTTATAATTAATTTAAACTTAAATAATGCCATAAACTTAACAATTATTGTAGATGATCTTGATATTTTTAAGAGATCAAAAATTATTTAAGAGTCTTTTACATTTGGAACTGGAGACATAAGTAAAAAGAAAATGATAACTCAAATAATAGATTTCTATTGATACCTATACTAGAGAATTATAATTTCTTAGATAGCAAATATTAGAAGGTAACTTCATAGGTGCAGAACAATATCTCTAACCTTTAAAGACAAGACTCAATGATCAATTTTCATATGTATTATTGGAATTGAAGAAACAATAATATTTTGAATTGATAAATACTAAACCAGATGTAGAAATTCTAATAGCATTATTACGATAAATTGAATAATTGGCACCTCCTGAAATATATAAAAACCTTTGTTATTTTTTGACTTTATCATGTATTCGCGATCATTCAGAGTTTAGTGATTGGAGTGTTGAAAAAGTAAATAAAAAGGGTTATAAAATAATAGGGAAGATTTGATTGTTTTGAAGGAATAGCATCTATACTTAAGAATTTAGGTAAAACATTTAGAATAGAAAAATACAATGGTAATACACTACAATAATTATATGAAAAAGTTGAAGAGGAAGAAGATAATAATAAAAATTCAAAATGTAAAGCAATACCTTTAGTATATTAGTTTACTAAAAAAAGAAGTCTGAATTACAAATGTAATAATCTAGTTCTTCATAATTACCTACTGATTTCGATAAAAATATTATAATAGAAAAATTACATATATCAGATATTAATGAAAATGATTAATCGTTAATATAAAAGGAAAGTATTTTAAATGCTACTCATAGTAGTATATAATCATAACTCTTTAATTATAAATTTGTTGAAATGGATTAAGTTGCTACATTGTCAGATATACATCCTATTAGAGCAGCTGCATTTTCATCAGATGGTGAAATGTTTGCAATCGGAACTAATTCTAAGAGTCTCAGAATATTTTCTATGAAATCAGTATTACAAGAAAGTCAAGTTGTTATGTAATTGGAAAAATAAAATCATCATTAAGGATCTATTTATTGTATTGATTGGAGTCGATCAGGAAGATTAATAGGAACTGGAAGTAATGATAAAATTGTTAAATTATACAATGTGGAAGAGGATACAGATGTAAGTTTGATTGGTCATAGGGGTTTAGTAAGATCAGTTTGTTTTAGTGATGAGAATAGATTGATGTCAGCTGGATAGGATGCTGTTATTAAGATTTGGGATGTAGAAACATAAAAATGCATAAGAAATTTAGAAGGACATACTTAAACAATATATTGGTATTTAAATTGCATCTATAAAATATAATAGTTTATAGACAGCAGGAGATGGATCATATTAAGTTTCTTGTGGAATGGATAGAACTTTAAGAATATGGGATTAACGAACTAATAAAGCTTAAGGAGTGATGACTATGTAAACCGAAATTAATTATGTTTCTCTATCAGAATCAACAACAAATTACAATTTATAAAATTTATAAAATTTAGTAAAAGGTTCAAGAAAGGCTCCTTAGTTTTCATCATAAGGATTGGCAGTACTTGCCCATGCTGATGGTGTTGTTTCAGTTTGGAATATTTAACAGTAGAAATGTATAAAAACATTGAAACATCATACAATGGATTGCAGATGTGTTGAGTTTGATCCAACTGGTAGATATATTTGTAGTGTATCCTTTGATTCAACTATTGCTCTTTATGATTGGGAATAGCAGAAATTAATAACTTAAATTACTGATCATGAAGATAGAGTAGTGTTATGTAAATGGCATCCATTCTATCCATTTATTCTGAGTACATCAGCAGATTGCACTGGAAGAATTTTTGCTCCTCATGGTTTTCTAGTATAATTAATGAAATCTTTATGAAATATATAATCATATTAAACTTATGATTTTATAATCATTCATTTATATTATATATTTGAAATCCTATTTAAATGAAAAAATATATTTAAAACATCGGTATTTATACAATAAAATTATAATACCATTAATTACATATTTTATATTAATAAACAATCATGCATAATAGGGATGTGGATTTACAATTTCTTATAATTTTCTCACATTTTCTTCACTTATTTCATCTTTAAATATTCTCTACCAATCTTGTCTACTCTTCCAATATTCAGATACAAATTCTTATAAAATTCTATAATAAAATAAATCAATACCTTTTATTTTTCAATTCTTAAAATATTTCAGATAATGCTTAATCTGTCTAATTGAAATTTCTATCTTAACGTGAAAGTAACATACTCATTAATATATATACTCTATTATCCTATGCAGTTTTGAATAATTCTTCTAATTCATATTTAGTATATAATTTCAAATAATCAGCAAGCGAAGACACAGCCTGGAATTGCAATTAAAGATTGTTATCTTAAAACATATTGAGTAATTATTTTGGTATTTGATCTAATGTACTTCCTTCTAATCTTGCTTTGAAATACCAATCTCTCAAAAAGAAATTAGCACGTTTTCTAATATTCCAGGTATCATTTTTAGTCATTTATTCTGCAATATCCAGTAATTCAGTTATTTCATCATAGTCACATTCAATATATTTTCTTAGAATCTCTTAAGCATCAATATCGGTTTAATTATTTAGAAAATAATTTTCATAGCTTCAACAATGAATTTCCAAGAATAACTATCAAATTTACTAATTGCAATAAACTCTAAAATTCTTGCTGATAATTCTTAATAAAATTTAATTTTATCTGTCTATGAATTATTGGAGAGAAATTCATTAAAATTTTAAAAAAAACTTTAAAGATCACTATTATACCAAATTTAAAAATTTGAAGTCGTAGCGATTAAATGATCATCTGCATATGGAGCATCAATTGGTATTGGTATTAAAATAGTTTATAATAATGCAGTTGCAAGCGTACAAGTATATTCTTCAGCATAAACACTAGATGGATATGTCACAATTATTGAAGCAAATTATTATAAAATTTAATCTTATAAAGTAATAATTCTTGGACCTTATGATTAAATAAGAATTTTTAATAGTTAAATATATCTTAAGCCTTTAAATCCCCCTTAAGGAATAAGATTCTTACTACATTATAACATCTATTAATAAACAGGAGAAATCCATTACCAATCTTAATCTCTGCACATATAAAAGAATGCCAAATGATAATCATAGAATATTTCTTAAGTAATATTAGGAAGTATTCTAATAAATGAATCTTAAATATAAGAGCCAACATTAAGCAATGATCTATGGAGGGCTGTTAAATAACAACTTACTAATCTTTATTTTTCTCTTTAATCAAATTATTCAATATATTCATCTATAATTTCTTTGGTCGAATAAAATGCAGCAATACCACAAACTTAAAACATTTTCTTAAATAGTCTAAAATAGAAATCAGACATAAAAAATGATTAAGTAGCAGAAAATGGAGATTATCTATTCCTATTTTTACCATATATATATGTGAAAAAGATCTAAACATATCTCGTAATTCCTTATGCTGACATAAATTAGACTTCCTATGATGGAGCATCAGTAATATCAAATTCTGAAGTTGGAGCAACATCTTTATCGATTAATATTTTTTCCATAAATTCTCTCATATATTATTTATCAGTAAAGAGTTATCTTAAATCTTTTATGAAAGGAGTGACAGTATCATTAATGATTGTTACCTTAGTGATATCATTTTTGGTAAACATATATTTCTCATGCATTTTAGATCTATAAATTGGTTAATATGCTTTTAGAATATCATCTAATTCTAAAATAGATTAATATGATTAATCTATAATTGATAATTATTCTTATGTTAAATATCTATATTAAACAAATTTAGTAAATGGAAGATGTTATTCAAATTATGAACTATTAACTTATTACGTTTTATAAATCATTTATTTTGCTAATCTTAGGAAATAGAATAACCCTGCTCTTCCTAATTAATTTAAAGTGACATGATCATTTATACATAAATCTCTATAAGCATTAATACAATTTTCAGGCACATATCTTATAATATTTATATTATTCAATAAGGATAAACTATGAATAATCTTACATTTTCAGAAATATTAACTTTATAATGCTCTTATACTATTATTAATCATTTCAAGTCTATCATTATAATCATTAGATAAAACAACAGTACTTTCATCATATTAAATAGCTAAATGATGAACACATGATTCCATAATCAAATATTTACATTTTTAATTATCAACATATTCCATTACACTAATAAATTAATTCAATTATTTTTGAATAGATATACTCATCTCTATATCTGAAGATATATGTTATACTGCTGAATTAAATCCTTATAATAAATCAATTAATTATTTGTATTCTTTACTCCTTTCACTCAACTAATTGATTTTACTTAATCTTCTATCCTTATCATTGTAATCCAATATTCCTAATAAATATTCAAAAAAGTTATTTCTCACTCCAGTAGTTAAAGTGTAGGTAGCTCTTTCCGAATATGGTAATAAATATTATGGACTACTAAATTCAGAATGACCTAATAAATATAGAACAATTATATAATTGTATATCTAATTGTATTCTATTGGAATACCTTATAAATGTAACATAAAAACATGTCTTTAATAAAGATAAGTGTTAATATCAATTACACATTAAATTCGACTTTCAAAATATAATTTACATTAAGAAGCTTGCATCAATTATCTGCATCCTTCCATAAACTCTCTACCTAATTATAATTCTTAATTCAAAGTTTGTATTTATAGCATAACAAATAGAATTTATGGCAAATGTACCTAATCTTTATCTTAAATTCCAATATTCAGGTGGACAGACTCTTTTTAAATAATCTTATTAGATTTTTTCTAATTTTATATGTCCTTTGCTTCCTTCAATATGATCTTATGGTTAAAAAGGAGTAAATAGAGATGATCCAGTAAAACATCCAAACACAAGAAATCATACACGATAACAAATTTATTTAAGATTTGGATCCATGGGAGGATTTCTAAAAATCATTAAATCAATAAGTTTAGGGAAATATCTTGGCATTTCATAAAATTCATATTCTTTCATATAAGTCTTTTCAAATTCTTCAATTACTCCAAACATAAACATTTTATTCCAATCAAATATATATTCCCAATCTTATCTAATTGGTAAAGACCATTCAACAATCAAATCCTAAGGTTGGTATAATGTTTTTTTGTCAAAATCTTTTTTAAAAAATTAAGAACTTTAATTTTGCCATGATAAATTATTAGTTTTAATAATTTGATTTGTTATTTTAACAGAATGTATTATATCGCTAACTTTAGTGAATACTTCATCTTGTTCATCCATTAAATAATTAATCACAATTGCTTTAATTTTCATATCGTGTTTTTAAGTAGCTTTACCAGCATAAGTAAGTGATTTTTCAAGTAATGTCAACCATAATAATTTAGATTATTTATTACCTGCAGTAGGTTCAAATTCTAATATATAATTTGAGTATTTTGATAATTGAATAATAAAACTTAAATAATGTTTCTTAAGTGGAGATTATCTCTATTTTAATAATTTTTCCATACAAATATCTATAATATATTCTAATAATGAAGGATCCCTATATAATATACAATCTATTAAATCTCCCATGGCACTTAAATCTTACATTTCTAAATTTTCTAAATGTTCTTTAATTCTATTAACTATATTATCTAACATTCTTTATGATGAATTTGCTATATATGGCCAAAAGATGTTAATTAGATTTGGTAATACAAATCCATAATCTACATCTTTGTACTTAATCAAATTAAAATTTTTAATAACTAAATTGAATACTTCTGATACAAAATCGCTTAAATATCGACATAATTCATTTTCTTCTCCATATAATTCCATATATTCCTCAGGTGTATAAATTGGAACATTCATGAATATTTTACAATAAAATTCTAAGGAATCTATTTTTCGCTAACTCCTTAAACTTCAAATAATTTATATGTCAAATCCATAAATTCTTATAGATGATGAATGGAAAAAGGACTAAAAATTATAGTTTCTATTATAAATACCATTTTCCTTATAAAATTGGAATAGCCATAAATATTAATATACTCTTAATTGTGATAAATTAGAGAGCTGTAACATCATTAATAGCTTATTTCATTTTATTTAAAAAGAAATCTATTAATTTGGGTTCAAAACAGGATAAATATAATACTGTTTTTTTCAGTTGAATATCCTTAATCTTCCATATAAATGACTTTATCTAATACATCCATAACAATTTCAATAAAATCTTATTTTGCTTATTCATCCAATAAAAATGGTAATAATTTATCAATATTAATTTTAGCATGTATTTTAGTTGAATTTCTTTTATTTGGATAATTTATTTAAAAACTAGAATATCCTTGGTCTGGATTAATTAATAGTAATTCAAGAATATATTTATCACTTTCAATAAAATCTTAAATATGAACATCATTAAATTAATCGATTAATTCTTACATTAAAGATTCAGAAACATTTTCACCGTAATTTTTATTTTATTACATTTCATAAATTCTTAATAATAATTAATCTCTTCTATATTTTTGAATAAAATTTCCAACCATTAATTTAAGTAATTTAAATATTTAATCATCCATAGTTTATTAAGAATACACTGAAGTAATTGAATCCACTAAAGAAAATAGTCTCTTCATTGTTAACATATATTCTTAATATCCTTCTCTTTTTGAATTTCCAATTAATTCAACTAATAATTATGGCATTATTTTAAATAAACTTGGTACTCCTAAAGTATCATCTGGTAATAACATAGAAACTAATTTTTCATCTTAAAATAATATTAATAATATATACTTTTATCATCTTAACCTAAATCATTACGCCAATAACCATGGAAAAATCTCATCATTTAGGGCATAAGATTCATTTATTATGGATATACTCTTATATAATTTAATATAAATTTTAATCTACAATTATCTTTTTCTCCAAAAATTAATAAGGGATCCATCAAATATTTAATAAGATCTTTATAGGCATCTTATGGAATATCATTTCTAAATGGTACAAATAACATTAAATAAGCCCATGCAACTTATTTGTCTTAGTAACCGAAATATTCACGAAATTTTAAGAATGCAAATTAAACAACATCAGCATCAAAATAATACTTTACTGTTTTAAGGAATTAACAAAATTACATAAATAATTGAGTACTGAATGTTTAACTAGTGATTGTCTTATCTTTATTTGTCATAAACTTATCTTATAAATATTAATGCCAATATCTCCAATCAACTTTTAAAGACAGATATTTTTGCTTATTTTAAATAATGGTGCAAACAAGGCTAAATCCATTCTGAAGTCCTACAGAAGATTTCAATCCTCCTAACCTTGAAAGAATCAACTCTGCAAGCTCCTATCTTTCTTCATTCAAAAAAGAGTAAATTTATTTGAATCTTTACAGCAAATTCATTATTGGAAACCAATGCTTAGAAGAACTAACATAAACACGTTTAATTACCTCATTTCAAAATCCTTTAATAAGCGAATGATCTCATTATAAATTAGGCCTCTCTCGGCATTAAAAGAATTAAGCTTTACCTCTTTTGGCAAATGTTCATAATTAAATCGATAAGCGCTTATCATTAATAAAAAAATTATTTATTTATCTGATATCAACGGGGAATACAAAAACATAAATTACATAATAATCATCATAATCACATCTCTTGATCTGAAAGTGCATATCCATCATTATTCTAAACTGCTTCCTCCTCATTTTATTAACTTTCTTGCTCCTATTTTTATTAATGGATTGATAGATAATTAAAGTCTTTCTTTATATTTTATCTTAACTCTGAGATTATATTAGCAATCTCCTCAAATTAATCAGACCCATCTTCTAAAATGTCCTTCAATTATTCTTCATAATAAGATCTAATAATTAATAAATAAAATATATAACTTAGATTAACATTTAATCATGTCAGGAAGATTAATTTAAATAACTGGAATTTCTGATTTTGATAAAAGATCATCTTAAAATTTAATTAATGTTTTTGGAATCATTTCACCAACAGCAGAAATTTAATAATTACTTTACTATTATAATATTATAATTATTATACTCCATTTAATCAAATTAATGCTTTATTTCCTGTTCTTTTATTTGTATAAATAAAATCTAATAAAATGTCTTCATAATAAACATCCATTTCTAAATCCTTTTCATATTTCTTTAAGAAATATAGTTTTTCTTTCATATACAATCTAGCATGTAACATTAATGGATGTCCATACAAATCTTATTTTCTTATAATATTTTTGTTATCCAAAATTTATTAGATATCAATCTTATTTGGAAATATAGTTTTCCCAATTATAGAAATATATTAATTGATTTATGAAATCAATTTCTAAATCACTCTATCAATTTTTATGGCTGTTTATAATCTTGTCAATTCATTCACTTTAAATATTAAATAATTAATATCTTCAAAACATTTACTATTTTATAGTANTTTATTTGTCATAAACTTATCTTATAAATATTAATGCCAATATCTCCAATCAACTTTTAAAGACAGATATTTTTGCTTATTTTAAATAATGGTGCAAACAAGGCTAAATCCATTCTGAAGTCCTACAGAAGATTTCAATCCTCCTAACCTTGAAAGAATCAACTCTGCAAGCTCCTATCTTTCTTCATTCAAAAAAGAGTAAATTTATTTGAATCTTTACAGCAAATTCATTATTGGAAACCAATGCTTAGAAGAACTAACATAAACACGTTTAATTACCTCATTTCAAAATCCTTTAATAAGCGAATGATCTCATTATAAATTAGGCCTCTCTCGGCATTAAAAGAATTAAGCTTTACCTCTTTTGGCAAATGTTCATAATTAAATCGATAAGCGCTTATCATTAATAAAAAAATTATTTATTTATCTGATATCAACGGGGAATACAAAAACATAAATTACATAATAATCATCATAATCACATCTCTTGATCTGAAAGTGCATATCCATCATTATTCTAAACTGCTTCCTCCTCATTTTATTAACTTTCTTGCTCCTATTTTTATTAATGGATTGATAGATAATTAAAGTCTTTCTTTATATTTTATCTTAACTCTGAGATTATATTAGCAATCTCCTCAAATTAATCAGACCCATCTTCTAAAATGTCCTTCAATTATTCTTCATAATAAGATCTAATAATTAATAAATAAAATATATAACTTAGATTAACATTTAATCATGTCAGGAAGATTAATTTAAATAACTGGAATTTCTGATTTTGATAAAAGATCATCTTAAAATTTAATTAATGTTTTTGGAATCATTTCACCAACAGCAGAAATTTAATAATTACTTTACTATTATAATATTATAATTATTATACTCCATTTAATCAAATTAATGCTTTATTTCCTGTTCTTTTATTTGTATAAATAAAATCTAATAAAATGTCTTCATAATAAACATCCATTTCTAAATCCTTTTCATATTTCTTTAAGAAATATAGTTTTTCTTTCATATACAATCTAGCATGTAACATTAATGGATGTCCATACAAATCTTATTTTCTTATAATATTTTTGTTATCCAAAATTTATTAGATATCAATCTTATTTGGAAATATAGTTTTCCCAATTATAGAAATATATTAATTGATTTATGAAATCAATTTCTAAATCACTCTATCAATTTTTATGGCTGTTTATAATCTTGTCAATTCATTCACTTTAAATATTAAATAATTAATATCTTCAAAACATTTACTATTTTATAGTAATATGGATAATATCCTATAATTTAATTATCATCCTTTTATTAATTCTTCTCAAAATAACCTGTTATTGAATGAGATTGTAATAGCTACACTTTAAATTTTAATATTTGAGTAATATCAAGTAATGCTCCTCCCATTTAAGTTGCTTTATAATACAATTCAATTTTATTATCAATTAAAATATTTTAATTCAATTCTGGTTGCTAAAAAAGTGAAATTATAATGGCATTTAATTTAGATGGATCTGCAAAATTTTTACTTGCTATACTAAGCAATTGACTAAGATGAACAAAATTAAATAAACTCAAATCATCAGTAATAATATTAAATATTTCAGAGAATACCATAGCATCTTATACAATAATTGGTTTGGATAATTTCTATGTGCTTTCAAAAATAAAATATTTTATTTAAAATGCAATAATATGAAAATAATTCCATTTATGATTTAATAATCAGAATTGATTCTATTTTTTAACCGTATAATATTCCATAAAAGATAGCAATATGACTGATTATTTCCTATTTCTATTGCTAACATAGCTTATAAGATTTTAATATTTTCTAATAAACTTAAAGTACTAACTCTCTCTTTAACATTATCTACTAATTCTTTAAGAAATGTAGGTAGAATAGGTAATTTTTATAATTGATAGTAAATGAATATAAAATCTGCAAAATCTTAATTATTTAAATCATAAAATTTTATTTATTACATTTTCTATATTAAAAGTTATTCCAATATCTTTTATAAAGATTATCCTTATTAAAATTTACCATCAAATAATTCCATAAATTGTGGTTCTTAATCTTTCTCAAATTTTGAATCATCTATAATATAATTAATTTAATACTTATATCTTTAATAATTAATGAAAGATATTAAATAGTTTGTATTGGATATTCATTATCCTCCCATAATCTTTAAAGAGCATAATAATCTAATGAATAAAGTTAATTTTAAAGACATTTTTTTAATTATTTTCTTACATGTAACCATTCTACCATTCACAATTAGATACAAAGTCTTCAATAACTTAATTAAAAACTTAATTCTCTAAAATTTAAGCAGAGGTCAAGAAAATAATATATGGCATCTCATATTCTTTATTATATTATGCCTTATATTAACCAGCTAATTTTTTGTAATAATTTAATTTGTTTTCTTAAATTTACTCTTAAAACTTTAAACAATAAGATAATTAATTGAACCATTATAAATATTATTCTCTAGATTTTAATGGTTTAGCTTCATAAAAATCTAATAATTCTTATGCAGTCTAAAATCTTCGGAAATTAATATCTTCATCTAATTTTTGAATTACATTTTCTAATTTATTTTCTTCCTCTTTTTCAAGCTTCTATTATAAATTATTCTTATTATTAAAATATAATTATTCGACTATTTATTATGCTTCCTTTCTTTAACTAATCTGGGGATCATCAATATAATAGTTATTCTTTCTCATCTGTTTTAAAATGTTTTGTGATTTTTAAATGGCTCTTGAGAAATTGAATATTAGTTTTAACATAAGTAATTATACACAATTAAATTAATTAATTTAATTATTTACCTTTCTACTTAAAATGTCTTATACTTATCATTGATTTAAACTAAGTAATATATATCTATGATTACTATATATATATTTGAATTATCCTTGAATTTATGCAAATTCTCCTTAAGTAAAATTTTGAAAAATTAAATTTATAATGAGTTTAGAGATTCTCGATTATCTCAAACAGGAGAATTAATAATTATAAGAGCAAGTTTGTGAGCTCTAAGGATTACTATAATTAAATAAGTAAGCTTTAAAGGTTTTGATGCCTTAAACTAGTGATGAATAACATAAGGGACTATTAACAGTATTAAAGAATTTGTAAGAAGAGAATGAAACATTACAATTAAAAATTGAGAAATTAGTTAAAGAGCGTAATGAAGCTCAATGTGATTAATTGATCAATTAATAAATTACAGAATAAGTATAAAGATAAGAGAAAGAATTAATTGCATAATTATAATAAAAAATGTAAGGCATGTAAGAAAATTTGATGTCTGCTGAAAGTAAATTAGCAAAGATGGAAGAATTAAAACCAGAATATGATGAAATTGCTTGAGTAGTGATAAAATTTAAGGAAGTTCGTGATCCTGATTTAATTAGTCTAAAAATGCATAATGAAATTCAAATGTTAAATGAATAACTATTAATAGAACAGAAATAAAAATACAAATTAATAAAAGAGAAATCAAATATATAAGGATTAAATTTAGTATATATATAATATGTATTATTATTAGAGATTAATGAATGAATTATTATAATAAAAAAGTGTAGCACATGCTGGTAATAAACTAATATTCATGAATTAAGATCCAGATCAATTAGTAGATTTTCAGGCAAGAGCTCTTAAGTTAATTAATAATAATACATCATCTTCTGAATCACCTTCTTCTAAATCATCAGAAGCACCTTTAGATTCAAGTAATTCACCTAAAAGAT